>JAAGNO010030202.1:25701-46225 GCA_033439905.1 Ceryle rudis | reverse complement strand
AAACAAAAACGAAAAAAAAAAAAAAAAACAAAAAAAATATAGATGAGAAGTAAAAAAAAAAAAAGAAAAAGAGACAACAAAAAGAGAAGAGGGGGGGGGGGGGGGGGGGGGGGGGGGAAGGTTTCATCCAACAGTACAGTTGACAGGAGAATATGCATTTAAAATAAGATGAATAGAAGAAGCAGACCAATCACACCATACAGAGGAATGAGAGTTCTCCTTGATACAGCTTAAGCCACTGGTGTTGTTCTTTCACGGTGGTTATTTAATGCAAAGAGTATCTTAGAGTTATATTAAAGATGTAAGATCAAATAGAGACAAAAGCTAAAACTGCATGGTCATCCCCAGCCCCTCATAGTTTGTTGCAGTTTTGGATTAGCTCTTGAGAAAGCTCCATTTCTTCTGAAGAAGTGAAGTGAATAATAAAGCAGATTTTCTACCTTGGTTGAAAGATGGATAAAAGGGTGGAAGTCACACTGCATTGAGGCCACAGAAAGATTACAAGGATTAAGGTGAATACAGCATGACATAAAAAGCCCTGTTACAAACCTGGGTTGGCCCTTTTGGCTTTGCTATAATGCAGATAGAACAATGAATCATACACCAAACATTATCCAGAATAAATCATGCACCATATCTAGTGGGAAATGAATTATCCCTGAGCCTCAGAACTTCTCTTTTCATAAAGAGCCATCCCTCTAGACAGGGTAAAGAGAAATGAGTGGATTTTCTTTCTGTAACTATGAGAACCAGGGAACAGAGATAAAATTCCCAGGTAGTAAACGCAAATTCAACAGCTAGAATTTTAATATGCCTCTCTAGCTAGGAAAGAGTTGCTATAAAAATTATACTTGTATTAACAATTAATTTTTGGATGTTTATAAGCTTAGAAAATATTACAGAAATAACAAATCAAAAACACTGGCTGTAGGCAACCCAGCTTCCAGTGTTCTTCTGATAAATACAATTAGGGAGCTTAATGAAATCCAGCATATCAGATTAGTTTCACAATCCCTACACCTCTGACTTGTACTACCATGACATCTTCCAACAAGTATGGAACAAATGGATTAGGTCTACAGACTAATTTTATAGTCTTCTCTTCAAACTGATTTTCTTGTACTTTCCAGCAATTTTTAAGAAAATATTTTCCAATTAATTGAAAGTCATTTAGTGCTCTCACCAAATTACTCCTTAATGAGTCTGGAGCAGATAGAGTTTCTTCTTCCCAAGTACCTTTGATTTTTTCTCTGCACACACACAAGCACTTAATTAAAACTTTCCATTGAAGTGGCATTAGCTAGACACACACAAGGCATACCAAGTTGTTCTTAGGCTTCCTGCCAGACAGCCAGCAGTGCTGATGCTTTCCTTCATTTACTTTAAAGTGTCAGCAAAACAGGCAATTTATGACCACATAAATATGGAGCCAACAACCTATGACCACTATTTGCAGCAAAACGGCAGAGACGCAGCTGTTTACTTGGTCCCATTCCCTCAGAGTGGTTCGTGATGCCGCATGCACAATCAGAACGTGCTGTCCTAATGCTCTTCTATAACACCATCATAAAATAAATCACCAGTGTGAGTGTTTAGAAAGGTGTCAGAGAGCAGCAGGAACAAATCCCAGTGGCAGACAAGGGGATTTGTGTAGGTAACTACTATTCACCGTGTTGAAAATTTAGCCCTGGGGCTTTATACGTACAAGCAGGATGCAGAAATATCACACTGTGAAATTAAGGTTTGCTTTTTATCAGGAAATTGGGATTTTTGTTGGGAAATAAAGATACAGGGAAAAAAGCCTTCTGCTCTCATATGATTGTGTTATGATTGTGGGCAGAGATTTAAAATAAAAAGACCTCCAAAGAAAGGGAGACATCGGAGAAACCATGTAATTGCCAGAAGCATTTAAGAAGTCTGTATGACATGACAACAGCTCTCATTATGTGGTACCAGTTCTGCTTTGAAAGGTTTCAGAGATGTACCTGGCAAACAATCCCCGAGAAAAATGTATTTCTGACCACCAGTGTAGCTATTCTCACACACGAAGGAAGCAGCAGAGTCCAGATGATGCCACTTAGCTCTGTAGGTGCTGATTGTCCTATATGTGCCTTTCACATTTAAATCAAAATTAAACTATGGTGGTTTTAAATTGAGACTAGGTTTCACGTGCAGCAGCACTGATCGTTCTCTTATCTACAGATTTCATTTCCTAAAAATGAGAGAAATCTTACAGTTATTTTTGTAGCCAGAATCTAACAGGAGCGGTTCTGCTAAGACTGGAAACATAGCAACAGGTGGAGATACCTGCAGGGCACTGAGGCCCAAGTTTAGTATGAAAGCTGAGCATGAGGAAAAGATCATCCTTGTCTGGGAAATATCTTCATGCTTTCCTGTGCAAGAAGAAATGACTGAACCAGGGTAGGAGTATCTTCAACTGACTTCATCATTCAGCAAGACTGACTTTCAGCTTATACCTTGGCGTATTTTCCTTCCAAATGCATTTCTTGAAAAGCAAAACCAAACATTTTCCTCTTCCTGCATGCTCTTGGTAAAGAGCATTGTTAGAAAATTCAGGCAAAATTCTGAATAATTCCAGAATAAGAGGAAAATCATTTCTCTGACTTCAGAAATGCCAGGATTTTGCCCTTCAGCATGAGCTTGGACAGGGTGTAAGAGGGGACACTTCCCTGTACACTGAAAATCCCAGCCACATACACAACATATCTTAAGGGTCTTGCTCAGAAACTCTCTACCTCCTGAATCTTCTAAAGCATAAGGGAACCAGAAACATGACAAGAAAGGTGCCTTCAGTTTTGCTCACAAATTAATTGCTTCTCAACTGGAGAAGTAAAAAACCTCTGGCACTCCAATGCAAAGAAAAATAAACAAAAAACCCCAGTCACTGAGCTGTTAGGTCCTCTTTGTAATTTCAATTGCAAACCACTTTTGAAGAAAGAACTTACAGTATTAAAGGTTATAACTGATGTGCAAGTGTAATCCTGTAATTAAAGAACCTGCAGGCAATAATCAGGCACTCTTACAAAAAAATCCAAGATATAGCAGAGAAGCACAATAGGAGAATTAAATAACTCTGACTGTTACATCTACAGCATGAAGGTGGTGTAACAAACCTGGCATGTAACCAAAGGACACACGCCAGGTTGGCAGGTTAGCTCGTGCAAATGCCTTTCAAAGGCTCTACATGAGGCAGAGTAGAGCCTCATTATAAAACAGACTTCTGTAAAAATATAATTGAGAAAACATTAATCACTTAATCCAAATACAAACAGACTTAAACTTCTTTTATGTTTTAATTTGTAAATATGTAGATTATATCAAACTATAAATTCACATTTTATAATTAAGGATGCATTTGCTAAAAGCAGATTTTTAAAAGCAGTTCACCATAGTTTAAAAATGTTGTAATTTTATTTGCACGTATAGGAAGCCAAATTTCTATTAGATGGGCTGGTAAAGTAAAAATAGATATTCTCTATATTTTGTTATATCTGCAACCATTTTAGTGGAGCTTAAGTTGCAGTATATGAACACTGATTGGTATTTTAACATCGTACGGGATCTGGCTGTGATGGAGTTAATTTTCTGGTCACTTAGGCCATCTTTTGAAGCACTCTGGTCTAGGCTAGAGAAGAAAAAGAGAACTGAGCATGCTACCCAGGAAAGTATGGACATAGTTTGAGAATACAACATGAGGTTTCCAAACTGAAGAGCATATATAACCACAGGTTAGAGTACCCCTCACCATCATGATGCCAGGGGTATGCAGACAGTCAGACAGTTTACTGCAAATCCTGAGGATCTGCTCATTTGGGGGCTATCTTTGCAGAGCAACGTCAACGCATAAAGTTGGTTCCCACAAAATAAAAATCCCTTCTTTAAAGTCATTTACATACTTTTCCCTTCCACAGGAGGACAATGGTACCAGCAATTGCTCTTGCAAGACTGAAGTAAGTACACAACATGAATAATACAACATGTCAGAAACTCACTGGTACACATACTGACTTCTGCTATTTTGGTGCTGGTGTCTATTATAGATTTAATTAATTGGAGAAAAACCAACATGATAGAGAAAAAGATAGGAGCAGAATACAAGACAACAGAGGGAAACTGAAATAGTTCAGTATTTAAGAGCATGGGATCAGCTCTCGAATTGAAATCAAGAGGAATTCACCCGTTTGTTAGCGATCTCAGTTCACATTAACAACACAGCTTTTTATAAAGCAGCTGAGAAATACCTTCCTCACATGTTTATTTTGTCAAAGCTGTTCCAATAGATCAGTCACTTCTATCAGATTCATTATTCATTCTGTTCAACAGGGAGTATCCAGCAAAAATGAACTTCGTATGCAAAATTAAGAGAAAGGTATCAAGAAAAAAAGGAGCTGAGATACTTTATACCTGATAACTCACAAAGATCTGTTGACAGGAGACAATTCAGTTTTTGAGTCAGAGTTTTGTAATTTTGTTAAATGTTCTGTAGAGATTATAATTAGCAATATATTAGAAGTAATTAAAAACTATTTTTACAATAAACTTTAAATTATCCTTTCCTATAGAAAAATGGCTTTGTTCCTCATGATATTTCCAAGTAAATACAGCATCAAACTAAGATTTTCAAAACTCTCAATAGTTTTAGACAGCCTATTTGTAGGAGTTTATAACCTTTAAAAATGATCAGTAAAGACTCAAGATTTTCTTGTTCAAAATTAACAGTCTTCTATGAAAATTAAATTCAAAACGCACTGCAATTGGGAGAACAAAATACCTGACAAGTACTCAGTCACTGCCTACTAAAATATGGTACCACACTCATGAACACTTGATGTAATTTCCCAGTTCACACATTGAAGGCTACTGTTACAAAGTCCACTTTGCCTCTTTCCCTCTGAGAAGCAGGAAATCCTTTATTTACGGTGAAGTGGTTCAAAGCAGTCTGCATAAAGTGAGAAATAGCAGAACACAGTACAGTGGAGAGGCAAAGAACTTCTGTTCCCCAGCTATGACTTCTTTCATAAAACCTCCTTAGCAGACATAAAAAATAATTTCATATTGTCTGTAATATTCCTTATGAGGAATTTTCATTTGCATACTAATCAAGAGTCAATCTGGGAGAAAGAAAGATAATGAAATTTCAAGGCTACCAATCAAACACAATTCTTCATTTTGCCATTGCTTTATAATGCTAAGAAAAAATAAAGACCAGCCTGGTAGTAAAAACCCCAATGTTTAGATCAGCTCAGAAGAAGTTAGTATGGGGTAATAGTAAACTCTGGCAAAAATAACTAACGCACATGAATATAATGCAGTGTAACAATTTATTTCACGTAGCAGAATGTCTTTGGTTAACCCGAGTATTAATGTTCTGCAGAGGCAATCAATTAAAAACAGAATTCTCAAATGAAACGTCTGCAATTCTGTTACTGTATCCTCAGCAAGACTTATGTTAAACTCATCACACTGACAAAACAAAGGACTCTGTACTTCAAAAATAATACCAAAGTTTCCTTTTCCTGAAAAACTGCCCTAAAAATGTACTGCATTTGCATCTCGTATACAAGGTAACAGAGTCTGGAGTCAGATGCCAATACCACTTCAGACAGACCCAATATATCCCGTTGAATTTGTTGCCATGTGAGGCAGCAGTGCTCACGCTTGCAGGAGCACAAGGGACTGGGCCCCTGACTCAGAGGAGGCTGCAGCTCACAAGCCTGGCGCAACTGGCACAGGAGCTGATGCCTCTGAAAAGGACAAGAGGAAAGAAATTGCGTCAAGTTGTGCTGGGGGATGTTTAGGTTGGGCATTAGGAAAAACTTCTACACTGAAAGGGTTATCAAAGACTGGAACAGGCTGCCCAGGGAAGTGGTTGAATCACCATCCCTGGATATATTTAAAAGCCATTTAGATACGATACTTAAGGATATGGTGTAGTAGTGGCACTGGTAGAGTAAGATAATGGTTGGACTTGGTGATCTTAAAGGTCTTTTCCAACCATAACAATTCTGTGAAAACCAAGCTGCTTTTTCTTATTCTTTGCCACCCTTCCCTAATTCCTACAGGCAGGAAAGACGCTGCTTCATATGTGCTGCTTCTTAAGGGCAAGCTAGCTTTGCCTCTTCCCAACAATTCACAAGGGGTGAGCTATTTCTCCAGGTATCAGATAAAAGGTGCTCTGCCACTGCACAGGGCAAACATTTCACCAGGCTGCCATACCACTGGAGCACAAGTGTTGAAGTCCTTGTGCCTTCAAAACCTAAAAGCTTGCCAACAAGAAAAAAATAAATAAATCAGGGAGTTCATTCAGGGTCTATGGTATCTTTGTTCCACAGAGGAATCACACTCCACTGGAGAAGACCCATAGGTGCAGAAGGTGGTACCTGGCAAGGAGCCAGAGGTACTGCAATGGCTTGTGTGACTGCAGGAACTGTGGGAGAAGCAAGGCTATGCTTTCTCCTGACAGACAGATGATACCTGATGCTTAAGAAGAGCACTCAAGGATGAAGGAAGTAGACAGCATGGATTATAAAAAGTTGACTTTTTTTGAGACATTTGAGGTATGACATTGAATAATGCAGAATAAGAGATGGAGGTTACCTTACATTCAGTATGGTAAAACAGCAGGAAAGAACCTATCTTACACTAGTGTTTTGTTGTCCTCATGTTATTTTCCATACCCAGAAAGCAGGAGGGATGCCCCCCCAGCACTAGTACAGTGTCTTCTCTGGCAGTCTTGCTGTGACCCATAATGCCTTGGGGATACTGTTTGCCTGCGTGCTACACAGTATGCATGCCACAATTAACCTGTCAGTTAAGTAGATCAGAGATGTACAGCAAATGAAAACCAACGAACATAACAGAAAGAGCAACATATCCAGCTTATGTATTTTGTACGTTCAGAAAACGTCAAATTTTCAGAGTCACAACAGCTATATTACCTCTTGGAGATGAAGAGCGTAACAACCAAAGTGAAAACTGACCTCTTAGTGCCAAACATGATGGTATGGGCTTGTTTCACATTTATGAATGCACTGCTCTGCAGAAGGCTGTTTCTGTTGACCTGGATGAAAGGAGAGATTTTTAGAACAAGCAACTCAAAACCTTGATTTCAATATCCTGAAACAGTAAGTACATTAGTAAACATCTTCCAGTGCAACGTCAGAGAATTCCTGGCAGTTCCATAGAATACAAAGGTTAGTAAAACAATGTAAAGGTTAACAACAACAACAGCAAAAAAGATAAAAACTTAAAAAAAAATGTAAGACCAAAACCTACTGGTAGGGCTTAAACTGGTGGCTGTTAGAGCAGTTACTCAACAAAAGCATTAGGTAGTTGCACCTGGTAGTGCAACATCTAAAAGACCCTGCCCCTGAAAGGAGAATTCATGTGACTGAGTGAAATTCAGGACCCTCAAAGCAACTAAACAAGACCTTCCTGAATTGCCAACTATATAAATTTACATCTTAATTGCATTTTGGTACTCAATTTGTTGAGTGACTACCTTAGTAAATTATCATTTTTCCAGAAAGAAACCACGGAATCACAAAAGGTAGGTGTTGGAAAGGACCTATGGCGATCATAAATATAACTAAGAAGCTTCCTGAAGTAGGCCTATTAATGGTTTTAAACTAAAAAAGGCAGGTTTAGACTAGATATAAGGAAGAATTTTTTTACAATAAGTGTGGTAAAACACTGGAACAGGTTGCCCAGAGAGGTGGTAGATGTCCAATCCCTGGAGACATTCAAGGTCAGGTTGGATGGAGCTCTGAGCAACCTGATCTAGTTAAAAATGCCCCTGCTTATTGTAGGAAAGGTTGGACTAGATGACCTTTAAAGCTCCCTTCCAACCCATTCTACGTTTCCCAGCAGCAGCTTGGATGTAAAGGTGTCAGAAGCAGCTCCCAGTAAAACTGGAAGCTGAGACACAAACTGCTGCACAAACTGGGAAGAGCAACCACAAAGTGCAGCCCAGGCAGCACTCTGAGTGACCTGCATGCTTCCAGCCCCACAAATCGAGTCCCTTTTGCAACCCCTGTTCACAGCCATCCTTCATTGCCTAAGGAGCAGCTAAACAGCAACTGGAGAGCACAGGCAGGTGCCAGCCCCTCCAGCTCCAGGCTTGCCCCACCAGGTCCCTTCCTAGGAGCCTGCAACACTTGTGTTCGCTTCTCTTGTGAATGCCATCACACACACCCACTGCCCTCACAACAAGTAATTTTGATGATAATGAACCTTTCTGCCCTGCTCCCAAATGTGCAATCTGAAGCAAAAACATAGCTTACAAAATAAAAAATTCTATCCTAGTTGAGTTGTTTTTTTAAATGTAAATGTGCAATCTAAATACAAATGTTTTGTCCATCAGGAAGAAGTTGTAATTACATGACCTTGACTGACACGAGGATTTTTGTCTAGAAACTGCCTCCTAAATTCCTAAGATGCTCAAGGGGATTTCACATGCCCATGTCACACAAGATAAAATGACACTAGGTAAAATGTCTTCTTACCTCCAGGTAAGGAATTGGTATTTTCACACCACCATATTTCATTATGGGTTTGGGCAGTGACATTTTTGTCTCAATTTACCAGTTGCTCTTAAAGCATTTCCTTTTTTTGCTGTTTTGTGTAAGGTTTTTGTTTTGGTGTGGCTCCCTCACTTGTACAGCTGCAGAGCCAAAGGGAACCTCTCTCTTCTTTTCTATGCCCTCTTGTTCCAGAACCACAGCCTTGCAGCTGGGCAAGCAGCACAAATATCACCAGCCTGAAGCACATTTTCCTTCCCATTCAATTATCCTCCCTGCCACTCACTAACATCAGTCACTCTACAGTGAGAGAGTAACAAAAGCATGCTTCAAGTTAGCTGTGTTGATTGGGAAATTCTAAAGACTCTAAGTAAGCCAAGTGTCCACTCCAACTGAAAATCAATGGATTGAGGTATGCGCATCCCCTGCACGTCTTGGGAAATCAGACTCCAGTTCCCTGTTTATGATAGTCAAGCTAACTGGGAGCCTAAACTATGTCTACACTGTCAGATATGCAGCTCAGAGAAAGAACATGGATGAGATTAAGGACTGTAACTGAACCTCTGCCCCACTGCACATGTTAAGTACCTCAAGCCATTTAGACCGTTCATTATACAATGTGGAGCCTAAATCTGTAAAGTCACTACAAAGATCTGAGGCAGGTGTTCCTCTTCTCTTACAAGTAGCCAGGTTCAAGCTCCTTAATTTAATTTTCAGAAGTATTTAGGCTGTGACCTGGAAGTTCAGGTCCCAGATTAGAAAATGACACAGTCACTTATGATCCCAAGAGCATCAGTGAAACTTTTGACACTGGAAATATTAACCTCAGATTATTCAGTCATTTGATGATTTCTGTTTCCACTAAAAAGCACCACTCACAAGCATTTACTGTATGTTAAGCATTTTACATGATTAAGAAAGACTGCCTTTATGTTTGTAAGAACTTTAACTGAGGGGCTCTGATGCTTTCTGTCTCTTCTTGGATATAAATAATAAGGTGCTGCAGTTTCTCATAAAACAGGACAAGCTATTTGAGAAAAACCAACAGGTATAAAATTGCTGAGTAGCTGAAGCATCCTCCCTTGAAGGTGACTGGTGCAAAAATCAGAAAAGCAAGGTTTTGGATCTGTTGCCACCTGTCTCAGCAGAAACTTTGCTGGCAGCATGATGTTCCTCTTCCCTAGGGCACAACTATATCCTTTTTTGAAAAAAGACTGATAGAGTCACCAAATAAATTATAGAATTGTTTCAGTTGGAAAAGGCCTTTGAGCCATTAACCTAACACTGCCAATCCTACCACTAAACCATTTCCTTAAGCACCTCCTCCACACATCTTTTAAATACCTCCAGGATGGTGACTCCACCACCTCCCTGGGCAGCCTGTTCCGATGCTTAACAACCCATTCACTGAAAAAGTTTTTCCTAATGTCCAGCCTAAACTTCCCCTGGCACAACTTGAGGCTGTTTCATCTTGTCCTATCACTTTGTTACCTGGTAGTTGTAGAGAGTGATAAGGTCTCCCCTCAGGCTCCTTTCCTCCAGCCTAAACAACCCCAGTTCTCTCAGCCACTCCTCATAAGACTTGTTCTCTAGACCCTTCATCAGCTTCTTTGCCATTCTTTGGACACGGTCCAGTACCATAACATACTTCTTGTAGTGAGTGGCCCAAAACTGAACACAGTATTCAAGGTGCAACCTCACCAGTGACAAGTACAGGGACATAATCACTTCCCTAGTCCTGCTGGCCATACTATTTCTGATACAAGCCAGGATGCTGTTGGCCTTCTTGGACACCTGGGCACACTGCTGGCTCATGTTCAGGTGGCTGTCAATCAACACTCCCAGGTCTTTTTCCACCCAGGCAGCTTTCCAGCCACTCTTCCCTAAGCCTGTAGCATTGCAGGGGGTTGTTGTGACGCAAATGCAAGACCCTTCACTTGGCCTTGTTGAATCTCATACCACTGGCCTCAGCCCATCAATCGAACCTGTCCAGGTCCCTCTATAGAGCCTTCCTACCCTCAAGCATACCTACACTCCTGCCCAGCTTCGTGTCATCAGCAAACTTACTGAGGATGCCCTTGATCCTCTCATCCAGTAATTGATAAAGATATTAAACAGAACAGGCCCCAGTACTGAGCCCTGTGGAACACCACTTGTGACTGGCTGCCAACTGGACTTAACTCCAGTCACCACCACTCTTCGGGCGCAGCCATCAAGCCAGTTTTTCACCCAGCAAAGAGTATGCCCATCCAACCCAGGAGCAGACGGTTTCTGCAGGAGAATGCTGTGGGAAATGGTGCCAAAGGCCTTACTAAAGTCAAAGTAGACAACATCCACAGTCATCCACAGTCTTGAAACATTAATTTGGACATGAGACATTTCTTCCCTTGCACAGAAAGTTTTTGCATGTAAATGTTTCCTATAGCGTTTCATCGGCTTAGGAAGGGTAACTGTGAGTCAGCTACTGCCCTTCAGCTGAACTTCACCCTCTCTATTGGAAGGTACTGCTGTATATCAAGGACAGAAACATGGTAAGGGGCCTCAGGCAGCAATGAAAGCAAGGATATCAACTTCCACACCTATGAATGACACATCTTGGAGGAGACAAATGTTGTATGGGGCCTCAGATAAGAACACAATCAAGGACATCAGCTGTGGCTGGCATCCTGAAGGAGCACACAGATTAGCAGACACCAGTTAAGAAGGTTTCTACAAACAGAGGGATGGGCTAAGATATGACCTTATATGTAAGGAAGCCTCAAAGGACAATAAGAGACCCCTCTTCAACAAGGGACCACCACAGACCACAAAGACCCCCCCACGTAAGTCCCTCAATCCAGGCCACATGTGTAACAACTACACGTTTAGGATAATTAGTTCCCAGAAATAGAATGAATATTTATAGGCTTTCTGGGAAAACCACTGCTTATTTAAGTCAAGGGGGGATATAAGCTTGGATTGGTGCCAGGTACAGAATGCACGATGGGTGGAAGGAACTATCCCCCATGCATCCAGTGCCACAATAAAGAAATGCCTGCCTTCTAATGCTAACTTGAGTGTTAGAGAGTTCTTCATTTACCAGGGTTTTGGTAACAGCACCATCCCCAGGGCAAAGTGGCAGAACAGCCTGAGAGAAGCATCCTCACTCTCTTCCAGACAGCCACATTAAACCTCTAAGGAAAGCTTTTTAAAGTAAGCAGGCTCACTTTGCACTGGAGAACATGAGAAATATCGTTTATCTGCTTGGAGAAAAATTCTGAAGGCTATGACTTCCAAAGTAAGAAACTTCTTAGTAGCAATAGTGACTTCTAACTTGGTGTCTTAAAGATGCCATTTTATACAGTAAAACTACCACAAAACCTCAGTAACTTTTCTCATTTACACCAGATATATTTAACCTTAATTTACTGAGATTCACACTGGCTGCTCAAACCCATGCAAATCTGAGCGCAAATATCAAGAACAGAAATATTTTCTGTTAAGAAATTGTATTATGCTTATAAATATGGCATAAAATGTTCATACAGAATTACAAAAGACCTTTATCAATGACCTGGAGGAGGCAATGGACTGTGCTGTTATCAAGTTTGCAGATGGAACCAAATTAGGGGATACCAGTTGATATGCTTAAGGGCAGTGCTGTCATCCAGGGAGACTTGGACAGGCTGGAAGGATGAGCTGACAGGAACCTTATGAAATTCAGCAAGGACAAATACAAAGTCCCGTACTTGGGAAGGAAGAAACTCTTGCAGTGGCATAGGCTGAGCACTGTTTGGCTGGAAGGGCCCTGGAGGCAGCAAGCTGAATGCAAGCCAGGAATGTGCCCTGGCACAGAGATAGCAAACAGCATCCCAGACTTTCTTAGCAGAAGCATGGCCAGCAGATAGAGCAAAGGGATCACCCCCCTTTATTAAAAAATCATTAGACCTACAGATCACCTACAGATGCTCAGCAGAACATTTCTGGCAGGTCAGTGCTTCTCTCCTGCCCTCTGCACTGAAAACATTGGGTGTTCTCCTGTAGATGTCTGCCCTCTTCTGTACTTGAGGAACTGTATAGGCTATTTTAAACTAACAGCCTGAACTGCTCAGAGTAAAAGGAGATGAGTGATATAATCTGATACAATCTGAAACAAAAAGCAAGAAAATGTCACCTGAATTTTCAATTTTTTACAGCAGTATAGAAAAACTAAGACACAAAGCAACGTGCTACAGCAAGCAGCCATTTGCAGTACAACAGGATACACAGGCAGGATCAAATCATCTTCCCAAAAGCTGTATTTCAAGAAACACAAGATATACCTAGTGAAAGACACTAGGATCATACAGGACTAACCAGAAGAAGTGTAATGGCCCATGGACACTAACAATGAGATTGATTACTTCTAGCCTCTCTTTCTGCCTCAGGTCACTTATTTCAGTTTTTCATGTACTGCAACAACCAACCATTTCAAAATACAAAAAAAAAAAATTCTTCAAACTTTTATGGAACACACAACAAAATTATACTTTATATAGTCTAACTTAATTTTTTTTTCTGTTTTGTTTAATTACCTTAACACTTGAAGGAAGCATACCTTAAAATTCAAATAAACATTTAGCTTGGCAGCTCTTGGAGCTAAATCATTGGTGGCTTCTTAAGCAACTAAACAATAAATAAAAGTAAAGAAGCCAATAAAATGAAGTCCTATTCAAATAGAGAAAAACAAAATGTAGTTACTAAAGACTGATTTATATGAAATGGAAATTAAATCTTTAACATCAATTCTTATACAGTGAAATAAACCTAACTGTCATCTGTTGTTGATCAAAAGTCAGTTCAGTATCACCAGTTTAATAAATAATTCATTTTGCCTACTGCAAAACAGGAGAGCAGCCAACATTAGGGTCTTTCAGAAATATCAATTCTGTATTTTTCCATTAACACTTTTTTTTTCTGATATCTGAAGGGTATTTTAGAAATATAGAAATTAACTTCATATATTTGACTCTGGTGATTATCTCATCTGGCAGCAGTCTTTTACAGCAACCATGTAGTTGCCAAAGATCTAACACTATTGTCTGTTATGATTACATTTGTAATCCCGTTAATTTAATCTTCTTACACTTCCAGATTTTTCTTTACAAATTAATTACATTATGACTGCTGTGTGCTTTTCATTTGAATCACAGTTTCCATGACAAATGTTTTCTTCTTCCAAAATGAAGCTAAATATTTCTAGTTTTAACAACAACAACAAAAAAAGAATTACCAGTTTGCTGCCTCATCCCAGTAACAGCTCAGGGACCATCATCCTTAAAAACATCTTTCATCCTTTCTTTTTAAACCTTCATCTTCCATTCATTCAAATAATACCATCACGAAAGCCTCATGATATCCTTCCTTTCCATTTGCTTTCTTTTCTCTTCCTTTCCTACATTGTACAATGCCATATATGTATCTTTGCCATGTTAAGTGTACCTTCTGCCACAAAATCCACATAGGATATACAGTACTGGAATGCAGGTGTGCTTTACCACTCATTCCCTCTTGGATTACCCACCTTTGCCTGCAGGCAATTCAGGGCAAATCCTAACTACTGTAGTAGGAGAGAAAAAAATCTTAAGCATGCTAAAGAAATGAGATTTTTAAATAAGACAGATAAAACCAAATGTTTGCCCTGGATATTTTGCCCTCTGTCACCTTCCTGGCACCACACACAGCTTTCTCTCCTATGATTTCAGGATAAATGGACATTATGTATTTTTTAGATAATCTTAAAATCCAACTTCCTTGGAAATCCAAGGCAGGGGAAGGATGGCTATCTCCTTCTCTAGACACAATTGCTGGACTATCAATTATTTATTATTAAGTAGTGGATATACCTACGAACAGACAACAACATGCATACAGAGAAAACTCACAGGGAGTGTCCAGAACTGAGCAGGATTTCATTGTTTTTCCTTATTTACAAAGAGTTATAAAGCTTGATGAAGTCTGGAGAGAGGGAAACTGAAAATAATAGTAAGCTAAGAAAACCCTTTCCAAAAGCTCGCCTGAAGGCAATGACCATTAAAGATAAAACTAAATCTGCTGAGCCATAAATGGTAGATGGAATGGTTCATTTACAGTTGCTATGAGATGTGAAGTTCATGCTATTTATCCATCCCTCTTCTCCCAGAGAAAAACAAGAATATCCCAAGTAGACACAGAGAGATCATGAACTTAATGTTCACTAAAGCTGAGGGAACCAACATGACTTGCAGCAGGTGGGTTGCTGCTTTCAGACATAGCTTGATGACAAACTGCCTCTGGTAGCAAGCAAGGTCTTACTCTCTTCAATCCCATCCTAGTTTTTAACACCTATCCCTCAGTTTGCTGGCCCTTTAATTGTACAAATATAATGCCATACAGGACTACACTAAAACCAGACAGCTGAAATGTATCAGATGAATATCCCCACTCAAAAAGAAAAAAAATAATCTTTTAAACATCAGCATTTACTTCAGAAAAAAGTTAGCAACTCCGATCATTTCAGTTATATAGTTTACACCACAAGTTACACTGGCACAAGGAGAGCATCTGGGAACACCTGAACAGTAGTTTCATAAACCAGCTTTGAATTCAAAGACAACATCTAGGTCATAACTTCTCAAATGATCAGTGAAATACAAAATGTTAAGAAATGTTTGTAACCTCAGTAAAATACATTCTAAACTGCACTCTAAAACCAGCTCTTAATCTCCACAGAAAAGATGTCCTCTCTCAGATTACATATTGCACATATGCAGTAAATGTAACATCACAAGTGTATTGACCTTGGTTGGCTGCCAGATGCCCACCAGCTGCTCTCTTTCTTCCCCTCCTCACCAAGACAAGGGGAGAAAATAAGGTGGAAAAACTCATGGGTCAAGATAAGGAATGGGAGCTCACTCACCAGTTACCCACACAGGCAAAACAGACTTGACTTGGGAAAATTAAAATTATTTCAAATGAATTGTAACAGAGTAGGATGGTGACAAATAAAAGTACAATCTTGCCTCTCCCTGCCCTCCCCCCCCTTCTTCTTTCTGGACTCAACTTCACTCCTGTTTCTACCTCCCCTCTCAGGCAGCACAGTGGGATGGGTAATGAGGGGATGCAGTGAGCTCATAAGGCTTTGTCTCCGCCATTCCTTGCTCCTCATGCTGTTCCCCTTTTCCAGCACGGGGTCCCTCCCACAAGATCCAGTTCTTCACAAACTACTCTGACATGAGTCCTTCTCAATAGGCCATAATTCTTCAAGAATTGCTCCAGCGTGGGTCCTTTACACATGGTTCAGTCCTTCAAGAATCGACTGCTCCAGCTTGGGTCCCCTGCAGGGTCACTGGTCCTGCCAGAAAACCTGCTCCAGCATGTGCACCTCTCCATGGGCCACAGAATCTGTCAGGAGCCTGCTCCTGCATGGGCTCTTGATGGGTTTCAGCTTCCTTCAGAGCACATCCACCTGGACTGGCATGGGGTCCTCCACAGACCGCAGGGTGAGTATCTGCTCCCCTGTGGCCCTCCATGGGCTGCAAGGGGGCAACTTGCTTCCTCTGTGGTCTTCTCCACAGGCTGCAAAGAATCTCTGCTTTGGCACCTGGAGCACCTCCTCCCCTCCTTCTTCACTGATCCTGGTGTCTGCAGAGTCATTCCTCTCTGTTATCAGAGGCACCACCAATATCTCTGTTGGGCTCATCTTTGGCCAGCAGTAAGTCCATCTTGAAACATCTGGAACCAGCTCTGTCACACACGGGGGCAGATCCTGTTGTCTTCTCATAGAATACACCCCTGCAGCCCCACTCCCACTACCTTGCCATTTAAGCCCAATACAGCACTCTTACTTTTGTCTGATTACAAGCTATTTAAGAAACTGTGCATCACATTTCTGTATATCATTTGTTAATGCTGCAGACAAAATACAACTGAGTGATACAATTTACAGCAGCAGAGGGAGGACTGCAGGAATCATAAGTAATTCCACAGAAATAGAAATGTAGAGATAAAACAATTCCCAGGACCAAAGCAGATGAACTGCTATCTTTCCTGTACTCTTTTACACTGTTATGAAATGTAGTGGCACTGTAAGCTCAGTTCAGTATTTCACAAGCAGGTAAATAAAAAGTCCTCTCTTCTCAGAAAAAAAAAAAATGTCTGCTAAATGTGATTAATGGCAGGGAACAAAATTACACAGACCTGAGTCTCTAGTCAGCTAAAACACAAAACAGAAACCTTTCAAGGATGAAAAAATGGAGATGAGCTTTGTCTGTAGTTATCTGGACCAATTCAAAAGGGAGTACAGTGAGTACAGCTTGGATAGACTAAGAATATGTCAAGCACACAGGTTTATTAACTATCATCTTAAGAGGCATTGCTGTTTTGTTGTTTGGGGTTTTTTTGTGGGTTGTGGGGTGGTTTTTGTTGTTTTGTTTGTGGGGTATTTTGTTGGGGGTTTTTTGTTGTTGGTGGTGGTTTGGTTTGGTTTGTTTTTTTTCCTGATGCAGATGCACAGATTAGTAGATTAATCTTAAAAATGTATGGATTCTGTTTTTCACATTTTGACTTTTAAATTAATACTACAATGCTGATGTCCAGTTTAGCTAGAGTTCCAGATATACTTACTTATATCTAAATTTAAAGAAAATATGTTCATTACCTGTACAGAGGGAAATAAACTAGACATTTCAATATATCAACTTCTTATTAAATAGGCACTCAAGCACTTTCACTTAAGCGAGTCTGTGATGTTCAACAGGAGGAAAATAAAAAGAGAATGGCATTTACTCAATACAATGTGAAGAATATTTATGCTTAGTTATTAGTTGGTTGAAAAATATATCACAAGATACGACACTGCAGATTTTCCTGACTGTATTACAAACAACTCTTCTCGGACAGTTCAGTTACTAAAAGTCTCCCCTACTCAGCTGGCACATCTACCTGTTTATTCCTATATTATCAACACCAAAAAATCCCAGTGATTCATAATCACTGTAGTTGGCCCACTGCCATTCATTTAATGACATCAATTGGTTTATCCTATCTTTTAAAAGCCATAAATACAGAAATGACAATGTAAAGTATTTACAATACCTTATTTTCTTTTCACTATGGATATATATCCAGTTTGCTGTTTTCCACTTCTGCTCCTTTTCAAGAAAGCTGATTATGGAGTGAAGTGCTGGAACTGGATATCAGAGTGCTGCAGCCTGCGGACTGTGCCACTCTCAAACCTTTTAGGCCATATCAGTAAGAACTGATGAACAGGTTTTGCAGATCAAAGGCTAAACTTCCAGTTTTGTAAATAACTGAGGTATTCCACTCCTTGGCACTATGCAGCTTTCATCCCACTAAGCACAGCTGAAGCCAAGGTGGATTTATCACAACAGAAAAGGCTCAGGCATGACTGTGGTCCCTAAAGGCAGCTCTTCATTAATTTCTCTCCCTTGGTCCTATTCTGAGAACACTGGCTGCAAACACATTGTGATTTTCCACTTCTAAAGACCAAGTCCTACTGTTTTCCTTTCCAAGCGAAAATGAACCCATGCTAACTTGGGAAGTTACAAAATTAACTCTCACGGAAGAAACAATTTCTAGAAGACACATTACATTATTTTACAAAGTCTGCAAAAACTAAAGAGAAAAAGAAAGAATTACACCAAAACTAAAAACATCCAAAGACACTGTGCTCAACTGTGTTAAGCCTGTGTTTGGCTAACAGGTGGAATGAAGAATCACAGGGGTGTCAGAAATTCAGTGCACACAGAAGACAGCTAAAAGTAATCAGGAAACTACTTATTTTATACCATCTGCCCAAAGCTAAATGAGACCTATTTAAGCCATTTATAATAGATACTGGCCTAACTACAACATGTTGTTAAAAACCTCAAAGGATGTACCTCATACAATCTGAAATACGGTTTTGCTTGTCTAGACATCAGAAATTTGTTCCTGAATATAATAGCCTTTGCCACAACTCAAACTCTTTATTTGTTGTTTTCCCAGCTGACACAAAGAACAACTCTTGACCCTCTTTCTCACGAAAGCATTTCACGTATTGGAGCACTGTTCGTATGTCTCCCCGGTGTGCCTCTTTTTTTTTTTTTTTTTTTAGGATTCAAGTTTTCCTAGAGGTCATGTTTTCTAGATTTCTGGTTGTTTTTCTTTGTGTTTTAAAATGTGGATGCCCAAAAATAAAGAGAGTATTTCATGCAGAATTATATATGGCAACTCAGGTTCTATACTCCAGTTTGATATTTTCTTTTCTCTTCCTCAGCAGTCTACATCAGTAGCTAACATTCAGTTTGCTGCTGTTCTCTAGGGTGTTTTTGCCTAGTGTTCTTACACAGCTAAGAATTCCCTGTCTAGTGTTTTGAAAATTCTGGAAACTCAACAATATATCACACTTCTCAAAAAGAATGTATTAACATGTTCTGTGGTTGCTTCAGCCAGCTTCCTATATATTTTACTGTGAAAGCTCCTTAAGTTCATATGATTTAAGGTTTGACTAATAAATAAAAACAATAAAATCAGTCCATCAATCATCTGTGGGGTCAAAGCATCTTGAACTTTAAAGCTAGAACAGGCAGTCAGAATGCAAGCGTCCCCATGCTCCCTGTCACACAGCAGTACAGGAAACACCTCAGTGCTGTTAGACCTTTTCTGCCCTCAGGCTAAGAAATGGCAAGACTAAAACAATTTAGAGAATAAGAGATTGAGATGATTTTCCCATCTCTTACAGCTGTAAGTAAGCTCTGAAAATCACCTAGAATGAAAGATGTTCCTGCTCATGTTCTTGACATGTCTCCTTTTCTTAATTCCTCTAGCATTCTGTTTACTTCCCCTGCCCTCCAGCCCCCATGCCCCCCAAAATAAAACCACAACCAGAAAAAAAAAAAAAAAAGAGAAAAGGATAGAAGTCAGGCCTAGGCTGCCAGAACCTCACATACTCTGCAACACCAATGTGATCTTTGACCAGAAAGGCAGCTAAATGCAAACTCTTACCCTGGCCTGAGCTGATAAGAGTTTTATCAAGTCTCTGAACAGTTACCTATGTCATAATTGCATTGCTCTAGCAGCTCTGTAAGCATCAGTACAAGGAACAGATGATGTAGTTCATTTCTCACTGTTCTTTTCCTTCCCTGTTTTTGTTCATCTCATTTTTTTTTCTGCACAGACAGGATCTGACTCACACAGTAGCAAGAGCAGTAACCATTTCAACCTGCCCCGAAGAACTTTCTCCCTGAAAGGACAGTTAACAAAGAAAGTGAGAACAAAAATACCTGTGTGTAGCTTAAAAAGGTGAGAACACACAATTGCTAATGTGAAAGTTTGTGCTAATACCAAGTTAGGAGAAGTTTTAGTAAAACAGACTATTTCAGTTGGAAGGGACCTACAACGACCACGCAGTCCAACTGCCTGAGCCATTCAGGGCTGACCAAAAGTTAAGCATGTTAAGGGCATTGTCCACATGCCTCTTAAACACTGACAGGCTTGGGGCATTGACACCTCTCTAGGAAGCCTGTTCCAGTGTTTGATCACCCTTCTTGGTAAAGAAATGCTTCCTAATGTAGAGTCTGAACCTCCCTGGTGAATCATTGAACCATTCCCACTGGGTAGCAGGGAGATCTCAGCACCTCCCACTCCACAGGAAGCTGTATAGAGTAATGAGGTCACCCCTCAGCCTCCTTTTCTCCAAACTATAGACAAACCCCAGAGTCTTTAGCTGCTTAGGACAGGCAGCCCTGTCACCAGCTCTGCCCTCCTCTGGGGGGATTCAGGTATGTCTGCTGATGGGGTGGTGATGCACAGTGGTGTGTTGACCAACACCCCCACACACCCCCAATGCCTCCTGTCCCTCAAGAGCGTCAAAAGCACATCGTGAATCCAGATTGTAAATTGCCCCCCCTGAGGAGAGCAGGGCTGTTTTCAAGGCAGCTGTAGCCCTCCCCCCCCAAAAGGTATCTGTCAGAAGTGGGATTCGA
>JAAGNO010030200.1:12549-24869 GCA_033439905.1 Ceryle rudis | reverse complement strand
CCCTTCTCCTTGACCCCCCCCTGCAGATATCTGGGAACATTCATCAGCTCCCCTCTCAGGCTTCTCTTCTCCGGGCTAAACAGCCCCAGGTCCCTCAGCCTTTTCTCAGCAGAGATGTTCCAGTGTTTTCACTGCCATGTATGACCTGCTAGCAAATGGCAGCTGCCTAGTCTGTAGTCATAAAGGTCCTGTAGCAATTCATAACTTCTTTCCTTGGGACAGATGTGGATGCAAACCGAGAGCTGCCCTTAACCCAGCCACCTTCTGCTCACTCGTCCATCACCAGTGGGAGCTGCCCAGGGACTCCTGAAATGCGCCGGCGCCAGGAAGAGGCCATGAGGAGACTTGCCTCCCAGGTACGGAAACATTCAGCTCGAGGTTCTTCTTGGTCCTTAGCAAAATGCCAGTTGTAATGGCACCCGGTGGAAGGTCTCCTGCTTTCCATCACTTGCTGTGCTGGGAAATGTGTGTGTTCAAGTGCTTACTGGGAGAGTCTAGAGAAAAACTTTTGCAACAAGTTTTATTACCCTAGGATGGTTGTTTCTTTACCATTAAATTCCCATTACATCAAACACACTCCCCTTCCACTCTGAGAGTTTATCTTTCCCAGCCATTGTACTTTATCCTCACAAATGTTACGACACGACACCGTTGCCAGAATAATTCCGATTTTATTTCTTCAGCAGTGAAAACAAAAAGTTGCTGAGTGTTTCACCAGTGTTCCCTTTTGAAAAGAGCAGGTATCGCACGGTGGGTAGAGGTGCAGACTGGGAGGGGACTGCTGTGTGTGCTCAGGCATCATCTTGGAGAATTCCCCAAAACAGATGGTAGCCTTTTGAGCGAAACACAAATTGTTTGCTCTTACAGCAGGAGTGGATCGTGTAGAACGCCATCACTTACCGTAGGTGTGATTTACAGCTCGAATTTTACTGTACTGCTGAGATTTACTTTGTGGTTTGGGGAAGGTGCTTTGAAATCTGAGGAGCTTGCTCTTCCTACACCCTTGGAGAGGATGTGAGCAGTTAATGCCTTCCCCTCGCCTGCTCCCACTTCGGAGAGGAAAATGTCAGGCTTTGTTCTGAATTCTTACCGGGATGCATTTTGCTTGGCTTTTTCTGACAGATACTGTCTTGTCCTCTCTGCACCCAGATGGCAAGGCCGAGAGTGTGTGATACCTGCAGAAATAAATACTAAGACTTGATATTCTCCTCTCCCACATGGAGTTCTTGGAAGGAACGCAGTGGCCGGGCCTGGTTTTGTTCAGGACACATTAGTCATCGTATTCCTTGCAAATTGTAAGCGTTACAGGCTACCAGTAAGGCCAGTAAAGTGTGCTGGCTCTGCTTAAAATACCTCATCTGTCTCATCTTTCTTCCCCTGAGTGCTCAAGTAATCCTGCCAGATAGGTAATTGATAAATGGAGACGGTTTAGGTTCAGTTTCCTCCTGAGAAAGGTAAAGGATGGGACTTTTCCAAACAGTGTGTCACATCCACTGCACTGATCAGGCGCTGAAGCTTTTTTGCCTCTCTGATTGCCGGAGAAAAGAGCCAGAAGTGATCTTTATAGCCAAAAAGAAAGTATAAATAGGTTGTTACACCTTGGCTGCAGACTCCTGTAGGAAAGGCTTTTAAAGCCCTGCTCATCCCTGGCCAAAATGGTTTTTTTTTTGCAAAACAAATCCTGTGTTTTGCTGTCAGAACGTATCAAATGAGTTAGGGAGTTGTCCTGCTTCTTGTGCTAGCAGCGGGATTACAGACTTCCAGTACCACTGCTAATCTCCCAGTAAATCTCGACTACTGTGAAATGTAGGCAGATTCCAGAAATAACCCTCCCAGGCTTCCAAACACTAGGCCTTCCTGAAAAGATCAATGCCAAGGCCGATGACTTGACCTTAAGAGTACTTGGAATCTCTTCTGCCTCCCGAGTAGCTGACGCAGCACGTGGAACTTCTGAAGAGCTCCAGAGTGTTTAGCAAAGAGTTCCCGGGATGAGTCAGAGCAGCAGCAACACGGCTTGATTCAGCATTTGGAGACCTTGGGTCTATTCCCAGCTTTGCCGTTAGCCTTGTTGGGATCCTTGGAGACCAGCATCTCATCTGCCTGCCTCCGTTGCCATGCCTATTAAAAGAAAAGCGATCCATGCAGCTAATAGTCCTTTGGTACCTGAACTAGGTGTTATTTGCTTTTCTCAATTCAGAAAGAGCAGTTGGCTTCCAGGTAGCGCTGCAGCATGTGCCTGGATGAAGCTACGTGTTGAAATAAAGCCCATCCTTAAATCCTTATTCGAAGCTTCATTTCCTGCCACAAAGAGGAGTATTTTTGAAAGTATCAGAGTTGGGGGGGGTTGGGTGTTTTTAGCTCCGTGTTCATACTGGTGTTTCTTTACCATAAACAATTCTGGGTTTATGGCATTAGAACCTTTCCTAGAAGTGCTGTGCAGCACGCTGCAAATGATAAGTTTGATGGATTGTCGAGTCTCAGGAAAGGAAATAAAGGCAAATAAAATGGTTTAGGGTGTTTGTCAAATTGATAGCTGGAAGTCGTGTGCCTAGTGCACTCTTGGTAACCTCCTGAGTAGTACAACTCAGCATCAGCGCTGATGAATACTTGCTGTCAACAGCAGATAAATTGATTTGCTTAGAAAGAACCATGCCGTATGATGTCCTCCTAGATAAAACAAACACTGACTATTCCACCCCAGCTGTGGGTTTTGAAGTCTCTGAGTGACACTGGGAGAAAAAGGATTACTGACCTGGCACAGAATTGAAAATCCATTAAAATAACAGCGTGGAACTCTTTGTTCTGTCCGCGATCGCCTCATTCAGAAACTCGATCACACGCCTCTAACTTGCCTTTGAGAGATCATGAGAATTTATTGTTCCTAAGAGGCTTTGAAGAAGCTGAGCTCTTAAAGCAAATACACTGGATGTCTTGGTAGACAACAGTAAAAATAGTGGGTTAAAATAATTTAGCTGCCTAATCTGAATGGCTGATGCCACATTCTCCAGCAGGTGTTGTTGGGGACAGTTCAGGAGAAGCCTTCACATAGATAAGCTAAAAGCTCTCCAATGTCTGATCTAAACAAGAAAAGAAGGGGAAAAAAAATAAGTAGAATGTCCTTTGGTGCAGGAGGAAGGGAGAGAAGAGCAGCATTTTCCTGTATCAGTAGCTGTGGAATAAAAAAAGAATTGCTGATGGCCTACTTAAAACCCAGGTTTTGTTCAGCTGGCTGAAGAAGAAGGAGCCCAAGAAAGCAAAGACGGACCATAGATTGGCTTGGCTGGAAAAATATTTCTTGGACGTGTGTGTTTTCTAGTCGCATTAAGTCTGAAGTCAGAATTGAAGTAGGGAAGAAAGTGTTGACAGGGATAGACAATGACAATTGTCCGGAATATTTTAGGAGATGCATGAAACATAACGTGAGGAGCGAGATAAAGCGTGTGCAGATGTTCCACCTCTGCTGGCACTGAGCAGAGCGGGAGGTTCTCGGGTTGTGCTGCGCTCATTGCTCTAGAGAAATGCAGATCATTATGAAAGCAGGTTAATAATATACTAAGGGGCTGAAGGAATGGTTGGTGCGGGCTCCAGAATGCTGGTGGGAAGCACGTCGGCCCTCTCACCCACTCCGTTCCTTCTGAAAATGTCACTTATCCCAAAACTCAGAAGTTGCGTATTTATGATGACAGAAATGAAAGGTGAACAGTTGCTTTTCCTCCTCTGGATTATTCAGGGTTGTACTTTTCTGCCTGTTTTTTATGCAGGAAGGTCTTGGGGGCAAGGGTTGCTTTTAGCTCTTGTTGTCAGAGATGAACAAGTCATTAATTTTAGAAATAAGTAATGGGAGGCTGCGGAGCAGGAGCTCCACTCAGCCTTGTCATGCTGGAAAAGAGCATTTTTTTGGTTCTATTCTTAGGGGGAACAGTTTGAAGTCATCCGTGATTCCTAGTTCAGTGTTCATCAGCAAACCAATGGAGAAGAAAAGTGCTTAGACATGAGGCAGTGTAGGAAACCGGTGCCAAGTGTGATTTTGGTCCTCAAAAACTGTCCTAGGAAAGCGGTATCCAACTGGTTTGGGACTTACCTGAAGTTATCCTCAACAGGGGATCCCAGGAGGAGAAAAACATCATAAATGGGGAGAACTTTCCTTCCTCCCAGACCCTGGTGGGCAGCTGTTGGGCTTTCTCCTGTCTTAGCCCCGCTCTTTGGTCAGAAGT
Source organism: Ceryle rudis (assembly GCA_033439905.1). NCBI lineage: Eukaryota > Metazoa > Chordata > Aves > Coraciiformes > Cerylidae > Ceryle > Ceryle rudis. The sequence goes on along the minus strand of JAAGNO010030200.1, from coordinate 20,655 downwards.
GGAGTTTTCTGCCACACGAGTACCCATCAGGGAGGAAGGGTTGGGCACTTCTCAGGGTTTGCAGCCGTTTCTTCTGAAAGAATGAGTGAAAACAGGGAGCTTAAAATTGAGGTCGCTCTGTTCATTTTGTCATTTCTCTTCCCAGCAGACCCATCTTACTCAGATTTTGGAAGAGGGACCCGGGTGGTTCCATCTTGAGAGATTACTGGAGAAAATACTGGAAGTACAATAATGCCTTTGTAGGATTTACCTGGAGCATCACCTCAGGCTGCTCTGGCTGTCCTGTGCCAGCTCCTCCCCATCCTTTGGGCTGTGTCACAGAATCACAGAATGTTAGGGGTTGGAAGGGACCTCCAAAGATCATCGAGTCCAACCCTAGAAGCTGAACTAAACCCTGGTTTCCTGATAAGCCAAGCAAAATATTAATCACTAGTACAACTGAACTCCCTAACGTGTCGAGAGAGAGTATCTTTTGAAGGGAAAGTTCAAAGTCTTGCTGTCACACCAGGGTCACGTTCAAGGTTGTGGTTGGCATTGTGTTGAGGGCTGTTGCTTAGATGGGGATAAAGACCCATGCCGGGAGACTCGAGGCAGGAGGAGGTGGGTGCTTTGCCTTCCATTTCCTTGCAAGGAAAAGATTAAGTATACGGCAGTGTTAACAGCTTCTTAGCAGAGATTTCTGTGAATCCATATCCTAATTTTAAAGGTACCGTTAATTTGCTTGCTGGGAGCTGAGCTGGCACAATCCCCTTCTTCACCTTCACTCACGGGCTTCTCCTGCACCCGAGTTGGAGCTGAGGCAGTGGCTGCTGATGGACTTCCCACCAGTCATGGTGAGGAGCATGTGGACATACGTCAAAGCCCAGCACTCAGCAGTGGACTTCAGAGGGTTCCTTGCTGAGGAGGTTTCTCTGCAGCTTTTTCTCCAGCCCCTGGCTCAGTAGGGGTTTGTACTGTGGCACAGAGTAGAGGGACTTGGGGACAAGAGCCGTTGTCTTGCCAGATCTGCCAGACTCTCAGGAGTCCTGAAGAAAACTACTCACATTGCAACACCCATCTTGACACTCGCAGATAAAACATAAGCGTTTCTGGCAAAACTGCTTGGTTAGTCTTTTGTTTTAAGATATATGCATGAATTATGGAAATCAGTTTGCAGGATCGCTGAATTTATTTCACGTCTGCCCTCCGACAATGAGCAGGCTGCCAGTTTTTCTGCGGTGCCAACGAGTCAAGCTAGACTTGGCTCCTTCGCCGCAATAGATGCGTCCCAGCTTCCCTGGTGAGCTGGCCACGTGTAGCTGAATATGAAGTTTCATGTAACTGCAAACCCATCTACTGCTGCTCAGTGCTTGTAAACATACTGCCTGATAGGATGGGGTGACTGCAAGGTGAAACTGGAGAAAAAGAGCAGGTAGGTTGCCAAACCCAAGATCCCCTAAAAAGGCAGCGCCTTGGGTTTCATGCCTTTTCACTGTTGAATCTTTTATCTATTAAAATACTTCTCGGCTTTCCTTCTTCTGGCCAGGGGAGGTGAGTGAGCATCTCTGAGACACCACGTGGCTGTCCTGGCAGTGCCACCTTTCTTCTCCCGGTGATGCTGGGCATCACTTGTGCTGAGGCAGCTCAGCAGGAGCATGACCTTAGAACGATAGAGTCCTTTGGGTTGGGAAGGACCCTTAAGATCATCAGGTCCAACCATAAACCAAACACTGCCAAACCCACTGCTAAACCGTGTCCCTCAGCACCACATTGACACGGACTCAGCTTTGCTCATCCAAAGCCTGTCCTTCACCTCAGAGAAATGAGATGAGAGGCACTCCCCCCACACCTAGCCTGTGCTGAAAAATTCTGACCCACAAATGCATGTCCTTGGTGACCTTTGTCTTTCAGCAAGGGCCACCGGTGCTGTTCAGAGGTACGATAGCCTGAGGTCACATCAGTCCAGCTCAAAGGAATAAACCTGAACTGTGTCCCCTCTGGTTAGGGTCACCTTCCCCATTTTCCCTGAAGGTTTTATTCTGTACTCAGAAAGGATTTTTAATGGATTGGCCACACGGTTTTAAATAACCCATTGAACCGCGGTAGTCTTTGGGTTTCTGGATGCTGTGTGGTTGCTGGTGGTAGCAGCACTTAAACAAATGGACCTGAAAGCCAGCTCTGCTGCGCTAATGGGTCGTACCCTGTGTAGAGCAGCTGGTGGAGGTACATCCATCGCATACATCCAGCTGGTACGTCCATTGCATTAGCTCACTCAGCTGATGCTGAGCACGGCTGGTGGCTTCAGAAGCTCTTCTCCCCATCCTCCAAGCCGTAAGCCAACGTGTCATTCTCGTTGCTGCAGGCGTATAAAAAGAAAAGCAGTGCTCTTACCTTACGTGGAGGTGGGGGGATTCAGTACATCTGAGCCCTGATGCCCTGCGACACTAATGAGTTTCAGAGGGCATTTATGGCACGCTCGGCTCCATAACAGTAACGAACGTTCCCCATAAACTGGGTCACCACATCCATGCACGGTCACTTGCAGTGGAGAAAATCCAGCAGGGCTGATTGTCACTTAGACCACTGCAACCAACGCTACGGCTGACAAAGGGTGTTTTGGCAGGTAAGGGCATTCCACTCCATTTATTTGAAGCTGTTTTGTATGGGTCAAAAAAAGATAAATCTTACCGGGTGCAGAAATACAGTTAAAAATGCAACTTTGAAGCCCTTTAAGAGCACTGGAGGAACCGCGGTGTTGCAGTGAGCTCAGGGGTCTGAAAGGTTGGTCCTTTTAGAGGGGGTGGGTTGGCAGAATGGCCTCCTGGCATGACACGCTTACAGAGACTCATCACACCTGAGGTGTGATGTCAAAGGGACATTTCTTAAATGGAGGATATGCAGTTCACAAACAGTGCCAGAGAACTGCTTAAAATTGGCCTGTCCTATTAAATAAAAATAACTTATTTCCCTTGAGCAATCTTCAGCCTCTCTTTCTCCTTTGATGTTCCACTGTCCTTCCAGCCTTTCTCCTATGACTGTTATCTCCTGCCTCTCCCTGATGTGTTATCTCGCCCTTCTTTCTTTTCTCCACCCCGCCTTCCCCCAGTCTCTTCTCTCCCTCAGTTCTTCATGGGTGATAAACAATCTCTCATTTTTTCCACTCTCTGTGCCCTCTTTAGCCTCCTCCTTCTGCTTTCCTGCAGCTCTTCACCTCCTCTTCCACTACATCCCCTCCAGGGATGGGGACTCCACCAATGCCCTGGGCAGCCTGGCACAGCCCTGGACAACCCTCCAGGGGAACAAATTGTTCCTCGTGTCCAACCTAAACCTCCCCTGGGGCAACTTGAGGTCAGTTCCTCTTCTCCTGTCCCTTGTTCCTTGGGAGCAGAGACCTCCCCCCCCAGCTCCAGCCTCCTGTCAGGGAGCTGTCGAGAGCCAGAAGGTCTCCCCTGAGCCTCCTTCTCTCCAGGCTCAACAAGCCCAGGGCCCTCAGCTGCTCCTCACCAGGCTTGTGCTCCAGACCCTTCCCCAGCTCCGTTGCCCTTCTCTGGAGCATTGCAGGGGGGTGACCCAAGGGCAGGTCCTTGCACTTAGCCTTGTTGAACATCATCCCACCGGCCTTGGCCCATGGATCCAGCCTGGCCAGATCTCTGTAGAGCCCCCTACCAGGAGTGAAGGAGTGAACCTGAATGGAAGGACCACAGAAAGGGTGGTAGGAAGGTGAAGGTTATGTGAGGTCGGTTGAAGGGAGACACATAAAGTGGTTGTGGCAGAAAGGAGAGAGTGGGATGGCTGGTGTTGGAAGGGTTGGGAGAGGAGACACCTCAAGACTTGATGGATTTGACACCTAAAGAGAATATGAGTAATGTCTTTCATAATTCTGCTTTGGCAGTTAAAAAGGTGAAGTTTGTGTCATTTCTGAGCAAAGGAGAGTTTTGGTGCTCCTTGACCCCACCTCAGGAGAAAATGGAGTTGTGTTGAACATTGGCCATGGTCTGTTGCAGGCAGGGCTCTGCCTTCGCTGCATCTTGTGTTTCTCAAGCCTTGTGACACATAATTAATGGGGTTTTTTAAAAGGCTACCAAAAACCTCACTGTAAATGTACTTCTTTGGTGTGTAGCCAACTGGACTTGCCGCATCATTGTAGGAGAGGAGATGAGGGATCATTGACAGGAAAATACACATCGTGCAAGTGTGATTTATTTTGAAGCTCCCTTTCAAGCAAGAAAGGAAATTATACAAGTTTGTAACTTTTGGCACTTGATACTTAATGTGAACAACGTAATGTCTTGGTTTCTCAGTGGGGAGTCACTCAAGTTGTCAAAACTGCTTTCTGAGCCCTTGCAGAAATGGCATAAACAGATATTCTGAGCAGTTCTCTTGAGCTAGGTGTTCCTTTTCCCACCCTTCGTTGGAACGTGCCGTCTTTTGCCTTAGAGTTGCCTGGAGCCGTTGTTTCCTTAATGGTTGCAAGCCAGTGATTTAAATTTAATCAAACTTCAGAGCAAGGAATTTTTCAAGCTTGTAAACCAACTTTATCAACATCGTGTAACAAACCTGCCAGTTGAAATAAAGCTTTGAAAGTTTGGGGAGTCCAGTTTGGCATTTATAGTGTTTAACTCAAGTCGATGACAACGCTCCAATTGAAACCATGATTAGAAAAAACAAATCTGCCTTAAATTGTGTCAGACAAAAAAATAAAGGGTCACTGGTCGCAGCATCCAGGCGCGCCCATCGCGTTGGAAGAGCGTGCTGTTCCCTGCTGAGTTCAGTTACTGTAACGGAGTTTCTAGGTAAAATTAAATGTTTAATTCAAGGATTTGGGTTACGATGAAAAATGGTTGGAACTTTTTCAAGCAGTTTTTTAAAGCAAAGTTGTTAAATTTACGGAAAAGGGAGTCTTTATTGAGAGCACACCTTTTTCAGTGAGAAGTTCATTTCCAGGCCGTGCAAGTTCAGTTTGGTTTTTTGTTGTTGGTTTGGTTTTTTTCTTGGATGTACTTCTTGGGTTGTCCGGTTCAGGAAAAGGAGGGGAGACTAAGAACACCTCAGAATCACTACTAGTCTAGGGAGAGGCCACTTCCGATGCGGGGGAAGGACGGGACGTGGTCTCCTCTGTCTTGCAGTCCTAAGCAGTGGAGATTGTAATCCCATCCCTCTTGCTGGATCCTTGAGTAATTAATAAAGTCTATGAAGTGAAATAATTAGAAAGAGGCCTTCCCCAGAGCATTAGTGTCCAGGTATTCAAGGTGTTCACCTGATATGAGGAAGAAAGAACAGGGTTTGAACCCGTTTGGGTGTGAGCCCTGTCAACACCAACCCGTTGGTTGCCCTGAAGTCTCTTTCAAGCAAAACCTCCTGCTTCAACTTTCCAAAGTTTTAGAGGATGAGAAAACTGTTTCCCACCCAACTCTGGTTGTGTAAGTGAGGAGCCTGGTTTCCAGCACCAGGCTCAGTTTGCAGCTCTGGCTTTTGGCAGTCTCTCTTTGATTTGAAGATAGAGAAAATGTCACGGAGAATAAATAACATCAAGATGAAATGTTGGCGCAGTTGAGTTTCTGAGAACATCGTAATGCCTTTCCTTTGGTTGCCTTTCCCAGATCTTCTCTGCTTACTGGTTTAGCTTCAGAGCCACCTATTAAGCATTGCATTCATCCTCCTGTTTAAGGCTTAGTCTATAAACCGCTAAATCCAGCACAAAAGTCAAGAATGTACATGAAGGGGCTTCAATTCATGGAGCTGTAACCATGGGTATGTCCCAATATCTAGCAGTGACCATTCCCTCATGGGTTCTAGCCGTGTCCTCTCTTCCATGTCGTGGCTCTTTAGATTCCTGGAAGAAGTTCATTGTCCTCTCATGAAAAGGGGACTTTATTTTTGTGCCTGCACACCTATTGTGTAGGAAATGAGAGCTCTGAGTACAGCCATTCGGTTTCTGTTTCTGGGAACCTGATATCCAGGGAGGGCCGCTTAGGAACTTTATGCTGTGGAATCCACAAGTTATAATTCCCAAATAAATAGGATTGTTGAAAAGAAATCACTACCTTTGTTATTACTTTACCTAGTGCTGGTCTCGAAGGGAATATGTTCTATATTAACTGGCTGCTAAGAAAAAAAATCTGTTAGGAATTTAGAGGTATCCATTAAAGCTTAAGCACATGTATTAGGGCTTGATGCTTGAAATAACCGCCCAGCTTTAGCAACGCTGTACGTATCAGTCTTTGTTTTGACTGGAAAAGGTAATCATTGCATTATACCCCAGTGGTAATTTCATCTACTTTTCTATTTAAAATGAAAAGCCGATGCTGAGCCAGCAACGTGCGAGGACCCCACAGCCTGATGTTTTCCTTTCTCGGTACCATCCTTGGCTGTGGCAGAGCTCAGAGGTTGGACACGCCACCCTGTGCACCTTGGAGCCTGCTGTGAACCGTGGGCTGGTGATTGCAGGTGGAAATACATACAATAAAATAATAAATATTAATAATATATCTTTATTCACACCCAGCAGCCGCAGGCAACATTTTAGCTGAGCTCATGCAGCCTCCAGAGAGGCTGCAGCAATCCCATGTGCGCAGTGTCCTCAGTTCTAGTGTCCTTTCGGAGTTCAGAAATGTGCTTTATTTGGCAGTGTTTGTGTTCTGTGCTCCAGGGCAGTGGTGCTTTTGGTACAAAACTGATCCCACCTTCCTTGGCAGGGTATTTTTGGATACCATCAGTGACATTTGAAAAGAAAACCTGGTGAATGGGAGCTGGAGAAAAGCTTTTTGACCTGGCAGAGGCTTGTGCCAAATGGCCAGGCAGTGCCAGGAAGGTACTGGAGCAGCCTACCGAGCACCTTGCCACCAGAGATAGATTTTTCTGGGCCATTTTTTATATTGCAAAGGAAAACGGGAAAGTTGGCAGGTGGGACTGAGAAGGTATCACTGGTTTTCTGCTTAATTTAGTAAGCAGGCAGAAGTTAGTGGGTTCTAGCAAGAGTCTGAAGAGCTGAGAAAATCAGGTGGCCTGGGAAAAGAGGAAGCTTTCATTTTTTTCTTTTAATCAGATTGATTTTCTGAATGAAGAGTGGGATCGCAGTGGATGAGTAATGTATAGTAAGCCTGACATCCCCACCCCGTTCACGGGATTCTGCCGTCTGCAGATGCTGCCTTGCTGCAGGTGCTCAGCCTGTGCTCTCTGCCTCCTTCTGCAGAGCCTGACATTTAAAAATGGCAAAGAAAGAAAAAAAAAAAAAGTTCAGGAAAACAATCACAAGCTATTACTGACACCAAGTCCTTAACCAGAGCTCGGAGCACAATCCTATCGCTCCCTGCTCAGCGCAGCGCTTTAGATGTGTCAGGTACTCTCAGTGTCCGTCTCCGTGAGCGTCTACAGCTTAATTTCATTTATTCCTCAAGTGGCAGGTCCAGTCATTTTTCAGGATCAGTGCCTCTTTTTACCAACTGATTCGTCTGGATTCTTGTCACAGGTAGTTAACGCTCGGTGCTCTTAAAGACTTCCCCTGCCAGAATAAATCAGACTCACTGAATGGAAAACGTCGCTTTTCCTGAAGGAAAAACGCTGCTTTTCCAACTTGCCTCCTGACAAAGGTGTGGTTTTTGTTCTGTTCCTCTCTGCTAGGTTGTCGCCTATCACTACTGCCAAGCTGACAACGCCTACACCTGCCTGGTGCCGGAGTTCGTGCACAACGTGGCCGCCCTCCTCTGCCGCTCGCCGCAGTTCGTCGCCTACCGGGAGCAGCTCCTGCGGGAGCCCCACCTGCAGAGCATGCTCAGCCTGAGGTCCTGCGTGCAAGACCCCATGGCCTCCTTCCGCAGGGGAGTCCTGGAGCCCTTGGAAAACCTGCACAAAGGTATTGGAACGATGGGCACTACGCTTACCCTGAGCTCCTGGCAGCTTTTTTTTTTTTTTTTTGTATTATTTAAAAAATGCTGCCTGGTCACACCTGGGCTTTTCACAGAATCCCAGTATGGTGGGACCTCTGGAGATCATCTCAGGCACCCCCCTTCTCTAGCAGGGTCACCCAGAGCAAGGGGCCCAGGGTTGCAGTGTCCAGGCGGGTTGGGAATCTCTCCAGACAAGGAGACTCCACAACCTCTCTGGGCAGCCTGGCACAGGCTCCCACCC
>JAAGNO010030200.1:0-12427 GCA_033439905.1 Ceryle rudis | reverse complement strand
TGCTCAGCTCCCCTCTCAGGCTGCTCTGCTCCAGCTGAACAGCCCCAGGGCTCTCAGCCTGGCCTGGCACAGAGATGCTCCAGCCCCTCAGCAGCTTCACAGGCTCTGCTGGACTCTCTCCAGTCATTCTTTGTCTCTCTTGAACAGGGAAGGCCAGAACTGGACCCAGTACTCCAGAAGGGCAGAGTGGGAGGAAAACCTCCCTTGATCTGCTGTCCACACTCTTCTCCATGCACCACGGGAGACCCTTGTCCTTCTTGACCACAAGGGCACATTGCTGGCTCATGGGCAACTTGTCATCAAAGCCATAGGTTAATCCTTCTGTGTTGCTTCTCAAGAGCTGCAGGAAAGAGGTGCAATCTGGAGAAGCTGGGAATACGCCACTGTGCTTGTTTGGAAGCAAGGGATAAACCACCCCTGTGTGTTTCAGGGCCGTAGATGAAACGCCAATGGCAACATGCACTTGGGTTTCTCATTTCTTGCTTTTTTTTGTTTTTCACATCCCAAATCTGGCCTCACAGTTCTGAAGGTGAAAAAAAGCAACAATTTCCATGCCCGGCTCTGCTTATGGCGGTGTGTTGTGATTTATTTGTTTAGGGGGTGAATGTTTCTTCCTCTCCCTGCTATTATTTAGTGAGAATTTGAAGCTTTGATCAAAAAGAGTTGATACCATAAGAGTCTTTAGACACCCTGTGTAAAGCTTCTGGGGGAACTGGTAACAAGCCCAATCCTGATGGCAGATTTCAGAGCTTTTTCTAACGCAGCATTGGCTTTGTCTCCTTTTCTTTCTTTCCTCTGTTAGATACAACTAATTTGTTGCGACAATCTCTAAATTTAAGATCTTTGTTCGTTGCCATGAAAACTCCCGGAGCGTTGCGGAGTTCAGGACTCTGATGTCCTGCAGAACGGTGTTTATTAAAATGACGTGCTGGAAGTTGGCTGCAAAAATAGTTCAGCTCATTTTCTGTTACCGCCCCACATCTGACAGTGTGGGAGCCAACGTGTAAGAGATGCAGCTTCTACCAGGTCCAAAGCCCTGTTGTTAAATCAGCTCTTCAAAATACAACGTCCAAAGTCTGAGCAGCAGCAGCATCTGCGTCCAACACGTGTGGTTCCACCAGGCACAAAGCACCCGTAGAGCCAGCACAGCTCGGCAGCTCTTGATTTTCCTGGCATGGGGAAATGTCACTGTAGGAGGAGTGTGGCTACTCTCTCCTACCGACACTCCTGGCAAGAACACCAAGATACATTTAGGAACCACTGCTCTAAAGGAAAATAATTTGTGGTTGTTAGAGTAACTCCTTGGGAGGTATTGCAGCACGTGAATTCAGAGCATTTCAAAGGTTGCTTGCTTTTCTTGCCAAGAGCAGGTTGACCCCCATCTGGTCCTAAAATCTGCAGGGTGGAAAAATTTAATATAAAAGCGCTTTTTTTTATTCTTTTTTTTTTTTTTTTCCTTTTGGGCTCTGCACTCAACACAGCTCCAGTGGAGCCAATGATCAGGACTCCCACCATCCAGCCTTGCTGATGGAGAGCGCTGGCAAGCTCATTTGCACCGGGTGTTTTGTAACAAAATGAACAGTGTCTGGAAATTGGTTTTAAAATACGTAACATTAAAGACTCTGTAAATATATCAGCAGGTCTTTTACAAGGTGCTGTTGAAGCTTTAATGCTACTGGGACAAAATTATTGCGCAGCCGTTAACGCTGAACGTCACCGAGAAAGTTAGATTCATGTTTCTCAAATATATATATACATTTTTTTTTAATCTCAAGGAATCTAAATAATATATAGGAGAACAAAGTTCTGATTCTTCCCCTGCTCTCTCCTCTTTCCCTCAGGCTTTATGAGAAACATGAGATGTGGGTATAAAACTCAGGCACTGTATTCGCTCCCAAGATTTCAGAGAGTCATAAAGTATATTTTCTAGTCTACCCAACAATCCTACTGAGAAGTTCACTGAAAAAGGTTCTGTGGTAATTTTCACGCGAGATACGTGGTTTTCGTATGGTTATTAACAATATGTTAGGAAATAACTGCCACTTGGTGACGTAAGGCAAGGACAAGATGGGATTTGGATGCTCAGCACCGACGCAAGGTGTTTACGCGTTTCTGTTCTCCCTGGAACGCCACAGAGGCGGCTCGTGTCGCCAATGAACATCTTGTGCTTGTTCTTTACAGAAAATTTCCTGCTGCAATTTAAAGTCAAAGAGAAAAGCTCACCTGCTGTTGGGAGTACTGAGCTTTTTGACAGCAGGATTTATCCGTAGTACTTTACAAAGGAGGGCAAACTTTATAGGGCTCAGAATCTGCAGTACCTGTTAACAGCGTGTGTCAACGGTAGATTCGGATCTCCTGTTTCCCACCCATTTTTGAGTCTATTAGGCAAGATTTCCTTTGAGAAGATGCCGCTTGAGCTTAAGATGCAAGTCCAGAAGAATCTATATTTCAGTTCTAAAGCTGTACTCAGCTCTCAGCATCTGACTTAATTCTACAGAGCTTGGTTACTGTATTCAGCAGCCAAACCAAAATAATCCCATTTAAAAAGTCTGTGATTTGCTTTTTGAAAGATCTTTTTTATTCCCCCCAACTCCTTTATAAAGGCTACAGACTTGTGACTGTGCTCCTTGACCGTTCTGGAAGTTCAGAGTTATTTGGCACAGTCTCTGCTGAAGGGAGGCTGTAACCTCCAAAATGTTGAGTGACTTCCCCACCCGTGCAGGCTGGTGGTTTATTCTCCTCAGAGAATTGTTTGTCCCATGGATCAGGCTTGGTTTTGTTTCCGAACGCTTGCCCAGACCTTAGTTGATCAAGAAGCCAGTGCCCAAGGTGCACACTCTCAAATTGAAAGGATCTGGAGGTGTTGGGGAGGTGAATTTCTTGGTGAACCTACAGAGAGCTGCTAGTAACGTGCTTATTGACCCTTAGCAGAGAGATAGTGACTCACATCACATACCACAGACTTTGTGGAAGGGGTCACATTTAAAAAGAAGATGATCTCTTTTTATCTGTGGGGTATCACAGTTGTGTGCATTGTAACTAAAATTAGAGATTTTGGAAGAATTTGGACTCGTGTCTGTGAGCCCACCTCTGTGTACGTGCACAATTAACGTAGCCTGAGGAAGGTGCTGCTGCTGTGTCTTTTTTTCTCCTTTAGCAACATCTGGTGATGCTTTAAAACACCATAGTGACTTTCTGGTGCGTTATAGTGGCGTGTCCAGCCTTTCAAATGAATGGTTTTTTCTCTTTCTCTTAGAGAGGAAGATCCCTGATGAAGATTTCATTATATTAATTGACGGTTTAAACGAGGCTGAATTTCACAAACCAGATTATGGAGACACCATAGTATCATTCCTGAGCAAAATGATTGGAAAATTCCCTTCCTGGCTGAAGCTGGTAGTGACAGTCAGGACAAGTCTACAGGTATGTTGAGACCAAGAGTTGTGAATAAGGTGCGTCATTGTCATGGTGGGCTTTCAGAAAGAACATCTTAGTGGATATCTGGATTTGCGTGAGACCATTTGTTTCAGGTTCTCCCTTTGGCTTTTTTTGAACTTGGATTTATATCCATGCCCTCAAGACTCACTCTACAGCTTTGACTGGATCTAATCCAGCGTCACATTCATGTCAATAAATGTTCATCAGCAGGTAGTTTAGATCGTTTGGGTCAGACAGCTCACGTGCCAACAGGCTACTCACTGAGTATATCAGGAGGGCAGGGTCTGATGTCTGTCAGCCTGTGCTGCTCGAGAACATCCCCTCCTCCATGTGAAAGGGCAAAGAAATTTCTATCTTCCTAACCCTTCTGCGTGACCCAGAGCGTGAGGGTGTGATCGTTCCAGTCTGGAGGAGTCGGTGGTCGACAAGGAATTATCTTGAGCAGGTGCTGAAGCTCTGAGCCGAACGTTGTTTGGGTTATTTTTATTTTAGTTTGCAGCTGGACAGCTTGTCCTTAGCTACTCATCACCACTCTCTTGGCATAAGGATTCCGCTGACCTTAGTTTGTTGGCTCAACTGCTCGTCTGGATGGAGCAAGCTGGGAAGCAAACACAATGACCCAGTTAGGGCAGATCTGCTCTGTCAACGCTTTCACAGTAGAGCTGGTTGATTTGCAGCATCACTTGTGGGACCGTTCACAGAGTGTCGGAGCCAGGAGCCCAGAAGAGACAGACGTCAGACGGGCAGGACACACGTTTGGGAGCCAGCTCAGAGCCACTCTTCAGCTGGCCCAGCTGCTCTGGGCAGAAAGGCCTATCTGCAGCTCTAGGTTTCTCATTCTTTCATTATTAGCCATTTTTTCATTAGCACAGAGCTGCAGAGTTCAGTTTTACCAAGCTCCATTAAGCAGTTTTACTGAGATTTGCTAATATTTACTGAGATCCACAGGTTGATTTACTGTGGTCCTCCTGGCAGGGAGCTGAGTGCTGGTTCCAGCTCCATCAACGCAGCCAGCTGCTGGGAACGGCAGCTGCTCCCCGGGACACCAGGAGCACAGGCTATCTGCCCATTTGTGCTGCAGTTCTGTTTTTTTTGCTCAGTAATGGAGTAGATTAAACATCATTTGGAAGAAATCTTGTTGTAATTGTAGGTAAATTGCATCCCTATGACTTGAATTCCTCATTTAATTAGGGCTTTTGCAGCCCTACAGGCTTCCCCGCAAGCTTTAGTTTTGCACTGGGCTCACCCTTTTAATTTTATTGGAGGGTTGATGGCTTCTCCTGAATCTGCCTCGTCCAGCTCCATCGTGTCATTTCTCCTCTCTTCTCAGAGACCCCATGACACAGGAATTCCTTCAGAAAGGCCTTTGACAATCATAGAACCATAGAGTGCTTTGGGTTGGAAGGGACCTTTAAAGGTCATCTGGTCCAAGCCCCTGCAGTGAGCGTGGACATCTTTAACTGAAGCAGGTTCCTCAGAGCCTCATCAAGCCCCACCTTGAATGTCTCCAGGGATGGGAGATCTTTGGTTTATGTTGCATAAGCATCAGCAGTGAGTTCAGCAGATGAGAGGATCCCTGGGCAGAGTGTCCCACAGCAGATAAACATATTTACTTCGCATTGAAAAATACTTGCTGATATCTTCTGAAGTTTCCATCAGTACGTCCACTCCTGGGGAGGTCCTTAGGCTCAGCTTCAGCAAAATTTCTTCTGGTCTCAAGACCTGTCACCTAGTTGTCCATTCCCTCTGGCGCGACAGCAGAAGGGGCGGCGTGTCCATACATGGTTGGGATGAGGTAGGAATAACAAGAGCACTGCTCTGTGTGAATTTTCCAGCCCTTTCCACAGATGCTGTGGTGGGAATGAGTGCTTCATTTTTATTTCAGTCAGGTTTCACACACAACCTACTTGATTATAGATGAGATTGTGAGGTCCTGAGGGCACAAACTGCCATCTTGTGTGCTCGCCCTGATGGAAGAGGTCTTAAAGGAGTCTCAAAGGTGCTATTGTAATACAAATTAAGTTTACTTAATGAATAATAAACACTGCCAGTGTGAATATCCTTCTTTTTTATTTTTTTTTTCTTTTTCCTTTCATTGTAGGAAATAATTAAGCTGTTGCCCTTCCACAGAATATTTTTGGATAGACTGGAAGAGAACGAAGCCATAGACCAGGACCTGCAGGCATATATCCTTCATCGGATACACAGCAGCTCGGAGATCCAGAACAACATCTCTCTCAACGGCAAAATGGACAACACTACGTTTGGCAAACTCAGTTCTCACCTCAAGACCTTGAGCCAAGGGTCCTACCTGTACCTAAAACTCACTTTTGATCTCATAGAGAAAGGATACCTAGTACTAAAAAGCTCCAGCTACAAAGTAGTCCCAGTGTCTCTGTCAGAAGTTTACCTGTTGCAGTGCAATATGAAGTTCCCAACGCAGTCTTCCTTTGATCGGGTTATGCCTCTCCTGAATGTGGCAGTGGCATCTCTGCACCCATTAACAGATGAACATATTTTTCAGGCCATTAACGCAGGTAACATTGAGGGCACTTTGGAGTGGGATGACTTTCAGCAGAGGATGGAGAACCTTTCTATGTTTCTTATCAAACGTAGAGATATGACACGAATGTTTGTTCATCCCTCTTTCCGAGAATGGCTTATTTGGAGAGAAGAAGGTGAAAAGACCAAGTTTCTTTGTGATCCTAGGTAAGCAAACGCTCTGAGAAATCAGAGCTTACAAACGTGTTCATCTTGTGCTGTTATCTGAATCATTTTGTTTTATGAGGTTGCACAGGGATGTGTCTTAACCCGGTTTTGGTCTGTAAATCTCTACATCTGTACTAGTCACCTTCGACCTAAAGATCTGTGTTGTACTCGGAAGGAAATAGGCACCCCCCATGGGCACACAGCTGACCCAGCAAACGTTATAGTCTTCCTCAGAATGCAATGAGCTGCTCCTCAGAAGGCCCCAAGTTGACTAAGTCCCATGCAGGCATCACCAGAGGTGTCTGCTTTGGGTGGATTACTCCCACCAGCTGAATCTGGAGAAGGGGAGTCGTCCTCCCTCTCTCCAGAGGTGCCAAAACCATGTGAAGTAGAGGAGAAGGCGATGAAGGATGAGCCGTGCAGATGCCTCTTTCACACTTAGCTTCTTTTGTGTTCCTTGTAGTGCTACTAAACATTTTGAAAGCAAAATAAGGAATGGAGTCAGGCTGTAGCGATTTAGACTGTAAGTGCATCTGTAATCTCCATCCTGATAGCAGCTGAGTTCCTGGCTTAGCTCACAGGGAACAGAATTTGATCACGGTTGGATTTATATTCTCTAAACCCAATGATCACTATTAACAACGTTATCTTTGTTTCCACTGAAGAGTGGAACCAGACACTCTCGACTGTAATTCTAGTAGTTTATTCCCATAAGCTTTGCTTCATTTGGCCTGCTCCTTTCTTCCAATATGATTATAAAAATCAGAGAAACACTTGGATTCAAGGCCATGTCAGTGCATCTCCCAGCCCCTGAGGAAAACATGATGGTATCTGCTGGGACTGAACAGCCACCTGGCTGGTGGAAGAAGCCGTAGCTGTTACTGGTGTCAGAGTAATTTACCACTTTCAATTTTGTGGTAAACAGGTTGCAGTAGAAAAATACGGTGCAGCTCCTCCCAATGGGCATCTTCTCTGCTTTAGCAGGTTCTGCGCCGTGGTCCCATCGAGTGAACTCTTTGTAAAGCATCTCACAGCAGCAGGTGTCTTTATATCAACCACCTTAGTTATTTAATACCCTTCCTCAGTCATTAAGTGCTGGTCGCTGCGTGATGCTTTTCCACCCTATTGGCGACGCTTGCGCGGCACTTACGCCTGTGGAACTGAGAGTGTTCTCCCTCCCAGTAGCTCCCAGCAGGCGCTACTGGTTTTGGCTGGCCCCCTGTTGATTTGGCTGTAAAAGAGCTTGTTGTCAACTGGGTGAGGGGCAGCCAGCTCGCCTGGCAGGATGCTGATGTGGTGGGCAAGAGCTGAGTGTGTTGGGTGCTGTGTGTGTTGGCAGTGCTGGGTGGCTGGGTAACGTGGGGACTTTGGTTCTCTGGGTCCAGAAATAGTCCTCTTCCTTCTCACAGCTGTGGGGAAGGGCCTTCTCAGAATACCAAATTCAGACTGAAACTCAAAATGTGCTGCTTTTGAGGTGGTTTCGCACTGAAACCCAGCGTGTGATTTTAGCATAAAGGTACAAATCAGCCCAAATTCACTCGACAGGTCTCCAGCGATGCAGTAGATCTCTGCTCAGGGTTCAGCTTGCTTCTGCCTTTCATGAACATCACAAACATGTCACGCTGCCCTCAGAACTGTTCAGGAGATTTTCAGACATCACTTTTCATCCCCTCTGTGCCATTGCACGTGATGAATTAATGGTGACTTTAAAGCTCGTGCTCTTTCCACCTAGGGAACCCCTGCAGAGCTGACCTGACTCAGCTCCTTACCACTGGTGAAAAAGAAGTTAGAGAGCACAGAACAGGCTCTCACCTCCTGGAACGGTGGGTCCATACGTACTGGAGGGCTAACACACATCTCTGATGTATAATGCACACTAATTGCATTATACTCGGATGGTAGTTAATGAACCAGGATACATTTCAGTGATTAATAGAGAGGACCCCCAGAGACTCAGCTATTGTGCTCCTCAAAATCTTCCTGTCCAGCTCTTGGGGAAGAGCTAATATTGAGTTGTTGAGCTCAGAGCATGGTAAACCCTTAGTGATGATTAAGATAAGTAATGATTTTTCATTTTATTTCTTCTAAAAGAAGCAGAGCTTGCCACTGCTGGAGCTCCTAGGAGTAGCCTATGAAAATTTGCCTGCCTCTGGGTTGTTCACAGCCAGTTTGATTTCTTTCTGCTCCCTTGGGAATTGAGGAGACACGGCAGCTCTATGGATGGCTCCTCAAGCTTGTCGCCCAGCGTTGCAGAAATGAGTCGTTAATTTGACCGTACCATCTTGATCTGTAAAGAGTCAGGTTGCTGAGGCTGATCTTTTTCCCCAGGAGAAAGAGCTTTGAAGCGAAATGTGGTTTTGTGAAGCTGCTTTTAATTGACTTACCCTGACAGGGTGTCCAGGTATGAGGACGTTACGAAGGAAATTGGGATAATGGGCCTCGCGTCCCTGGCACTGCAACTGGGATAGTCTTCCTCGTTTTGTTAATGAGTGAGTTCCCGTGTTCTCAGAAGTACAGAAAGAGGGGAAGAGGAAGAGCACGACATCCAGAAATTACCCCATTTTTCTACACTTTGAAGATAAACAGCAGATCTCCATCCTCCAGGTTTTTATGCTAGCCTGTTGAGATGCTGATGCTCTTCTTCAAACGCTCACCGTGCTGTCCAAGGCTAATGGGCGTCGAAGGGACCACTCTTGCCGATGGGGATCCCCCTCAGCATCCACCGCTATTTATTAACAGGGCACTAAAAAAACCCATTTGTCAGAGCGTTTAACCAGCATCACCGTAACAACCTCCCCAGCCTGTCAGCGCAGCACCGTTAACCAAGCGTCTTAGTTGACAAATAACACAAACCATGTTAGGGAAAGACCAAATCCTTTGTGACTGGCGCATAGAGAAAATGGTCATTACTGTACCTGCACTCTTACACTTGGGTTTCTTGACCTCGCTTGTGCTCTAATGATGTGCTGTTTTCTTCATGGACTTAAATCAGAAACTTCCGTGCAATTATTTTCCATGTTTTTACAGCGCTAATAAAATGTTTTATCCCTGTGCTGCTGTGAGAGAGACAGAAGTGAAGCCTGGCAAGGCAGTAGGAGAGCTGTAGTCAGATGTGGACCTCAGAAGTGAAATAACTCTATCCAGATTTAAGTATCAACATCTGAGTTGCTCGTCTAGACTTGTTTTATAGTCAGAGGAGAGAAATAAGAGTGATTCATTTCCTCATGAGCTAAAAGGCTAAAATAGGTCAAATGAAGAGTGCCTGGGAAGTGTCTCCTCCTGTTGATTTATAAAGGGAGCTTGGAGAGATGGGCTTACCAGGAGACATCTTCAGTATTGACAGTTAAAACTGGATGAGATGAATTCTGTCCAGGCCGCTCTTCTAACAAATACATGAGGTTTTGAGGTCGGTTCACCGATTTTCTTGCCTTGTGCTGAAATCCCAGTTGCCAGGTTGCCAGAAGAGCTGAATGCTCCAGTCTGGCAAGAGACCTGGCAGGTGTTTGGCATCTCCCAAAGCCAGGGTGTTGGTGCCTTGCTCAGTGATGACACTACTGGTCTGGTCTGGCTCTGCAACCCAAGCCTGGAAACTGCGCGAGGGATCGCTGCTCTGCGCGGGATGTTCTCTTCAGTGCACCAAGACTCCATCAGGCAGCTCCTGCTCATTGACTTTATTAGAAGGTGTCTAATAATTGAGGATATCACCATAAAAAATAACCAGGGAGAAGTACTGGTGGCTCCATCCCTGAGGTTGAGGGCATCTCCTCAGGTCTTCCCTCCTCTTCTTCATCCACAAAGCAGACCTGTCCCTGTAACCCCAGGTCTGCAGCTCCAGTCCAAGCGGCCACGTTGCCATGGTTTCGATGGTTTGTGGCAGAGCTGTCTTTTCATACAACAGTGTAGGTATTTTGCATTTTTCTTTCTCTCGGGAGACACGCTGCGAGCGGAGACTTTTCTTACACAAAATTAATGTTTTTATGTATTACCCAGCAAAATGATAGAGAGCATCCGTTAGAAAAAAATATGGTGGTTGGTTCGGTTTGGTTTTTTTCTTCATTTTGATTGAATACTTAATCTGATTGACAAATAACAATCCCCAGTCAACAGATAATTCATTTAGAAAGTCCAGAGGAAAAGAAGTTTGTGAAAATGATATTTATGAAAATTCAGGGATACAACAAACAGCTTTAAATGGAGGGTGAGGCTTTACATTATTCATCGGCTTCTTAAAAATTGCCCACAGTTACCTCCTCCACGCGTAGCTCACTTTGTCGTTACGGCGCATGGATTAGTTGACTTTCTTCCTCTTTTATATTATAAGATTCTGAAAAACTCTGCTTGATTGTTACCTGAAATGCTCAAGCATTCACCAAAACTCAGGCTCTGTCTTGAGTGGTTTTTCTCAGCGTTCATGTGGGATGGGTTTTACTCAGCCAGGCTAAAGGCGCTCTTTGAATTCAAGGTGAGGTGAAATAATGGGCTTCGGATTTGTTTGAATGAATCCTTTAAACACTCGATGCAGGAAATGAAAAACCACGCAGTGCCCGCTCGCCCCTTCCGAGGACGGAGGTGAAATAACGAGGTTTTCACAAGCGGTCAGCAGTGGGTGGCAGCCCCAGCTCTCGAGGGGCAGCAGGGAGCTGAGTGCTGCTGCCTCCGTTATTCTTCAGCGTCGCTTTGCCGCTGGAGTAACCTCTCTCCACGTGTTTTTTTGTGGCTCCAGAGTGCTGGTCTTTTAACTCTGCGTGTATTGGAACTCACGCTGGGCTTAGCTGAATGCCCCCAGCTCAGGGTCCGTGCCAGCACTTGGTGCATAAGCAGAACCAGGAGAGCTGTGTTGTGATTTGTCATTTTGCGATCTGCAGCTGTAGGCTGAGTGCCACATGTCACCGAAGTACACGAGGTCAGTGGTTTTTCCTTGCCCAGCCTGCTGTCCACTCCTCTGCACTGGTGCAAGGCCTGTGCTGGGTCAGTGTAATTAATCACCACGGGATCTGGTGTTTTAAGATTGTTTCCACAGCTCCGTTCGGCAGAAGCGTGGAGCGTGGTGGAAGCCCTGGCTGGCCTGTGATTTGGGGCTTTGTCTAGGACAAGGGGCAACGAGTGCAGCTTGAACACAGGAGGTTCCACAAATATAAGAAAAAACTTATTCACGGTGAGGGTAACAGAACTGGCCCAGGCTGCCCAGAGAAGCTGTGGAGTCTCCTGCTCTGGAGACATTCAGAACCCGCCTGGCTCTGTTCCTGTGTGGGCTGCCCTGGGTGACCCTGCTCTGGCAGGGGGGTTGGACTCGATGCTCTCCAGAGGTCCCTTCCAACCCCACCATTCTGTGATTCTGTCTCTGCCCATAGCATAAGATCAACAGTACAATGGTTCTTGCTCTTTTAATTTACTCCTCGGGCAGACCATAATGAGTGCCATATTCTTGAATCACACAGATGAATCCATCATCGTGTCCTCTGGTTAACTGGAGGGGCAAACACAATCTGTTCACCGAGCAGGAGAGACCCGATGGAGTGCTGACTCTGAGAACACAACTTTTAGGCTTCCCATATGACTTCAGAGTGAGGTTTTCTGATTCCGTGACTTGTAACCCAGTACATTCAGAAATGTAAAAAGAATGGGCCGTGGCTCAGTGAAAGGAATGCAGGAAACTTATTTTATGGAAGTATCCACGTCTCCAACATCTCTAGATTGGCAGCCAACATCTTCCAGCTGGTGGCCAGTCATGAGTGGTGTCCCCCAGGGCTCGGTACTGGGGCCACTCCTGTTTAACATCTTTATCAAAGACTTGGATGAGGGGATAGAGTGCACCCTTAGTAAGTTTGCAGATGACACCAAGCTGGGTGGAAGTGTCAGTCTGCCTGAGGGTAGGGAAGCTCTACAGAGGGATCTAGATAGGCTGGGTCGCTGGGCCAAGGCCAGTTCTAGGAGTTTCAGTAAGGCCAAATGCCAGGTCCTGCACTTCGGCCACAACAACCCCCAGCAGCACTCCAGGCTTGGGGAGGACTGGCTGGAGAGCTGCCAGGCAGAGAAGGACCTGGGGGTGTTGATTGACAGCCGGCTGAACATGAAGAAGGAATGTGCCCAGGTGGCCAAGAAGGCCACCAGCACCCTGGCCTGGATCAGGAATGGTGTAGTCAGCAGGAGCAGGGAGGTGATCATCCCTCTGCACTCGGCTTCGCTGAGGCCGCACTTCCAGTACTGTGTCCAGTTTGGGGCCCCTCTCTACCAGAAGGACACTGAGGTGCTTGAGCGGGTACAGAGGTGGCTACCAAGC
>JAAGNO010030199.1:0-15481 GCA_033439905.1 Ceryle rudis | reverse complement strand
GGCTGCCCAGAGGGGCTGTGGAGTCTCCTGCTCTGGAGAGATTCCCAACCCGCCTGGAGCCTGCGCTGCTGGTCCCCCTGCTCTGGGTGCCCCTGCTGGGTGGAGCAGGGGGTGGTACCAGATGCTCTGCAGAGGTCCCTTCCAACCCCTACCCTTCTGTGATCAGCATTGCATACTTCTTAATTTCTGAGTCCTTGGTTTACATAAATAACCATAACTACTTCATTTCCTAATCTCCAGAGAGTGATGTTCTGAAGAAGATAGTACTTGGGGAAGGCCACAGAAACAGCTTAGCAACTCTGAATATGTTTTAGCTGAAGGAACAAAAGACTTTGGAATTACTGAAGAGAAGGAACAAAAGACTTTGGTATTATTGAAGGGAAGGAACAAAACCAATCTCGTATGGTATGGTATGGTATGGTATGGTATGGTATGGTATGGTATGGAAAGTGACACAAGGTTCTCACTGGTGATGAAAAGTTAGTAGAGAGACTTTGTAAGGGTAGTGATTATGTTGCCACCACATCAGCAGAAAAACCTGTCATGTCCTTAAAGCAAATCTTGAGAGTAACTTGTGACAGTGCCCACAGTAACTGCACATGTTCTCCTGGAAAGGAAGACATAGAGAGGGACATTCTTCACCTATATGCCCCTGCACCACCTCTTCTTCCTATACAGGGCAGGAACCACGAATTCCAAGAGGTGAAGCAGCCAGCAATGATTTGCTGCACAAGGAGCTTATAGACTTTCCACACTCTGCCTCGATTCACAGACACCCTTTGTAGAAACCTTCATCTACGTTCATATTTGGAGAAAACTGGTTTTTACAACTTGTCTCATAAGATAACATTCCGCCCAGCTTTCCCATCATGAGGTAAGTCAACAGGTACTGACAAGTCACATTAAACAGTAGGTGAAAACACCTTGCACAACACTGTAAATGATCTTCCTGAGAAGGTAATTTGCTTCTATAACAATATGGGCATAATGTGCTTCTTCCACTAGATCTCAGGAAAGACACTTCCTCTCCTGAAGCACTACACCAGTGAGAGCCAATGTAGTAACTTCTTTGCACCTACTGCACTCCTACAAAGAATGGCCCAAAATCCCATTGTTCTTCTCCTAATTTAAGTATATCAATATAAATCACAGTCATAGTGGTTCTTGACTTTTCATTTTGAGAAAAATACTGGAAGCATCACCTGAAAAATTGCCTGGTTCTTTTAGCTTCCGATCATATGCTCAACACAGCATTTCTCTGATCTACCAAGTGGCCCTCCCTCTTTGGTTTTGAATGAATCTTTTGGTGGAATGAGCCACCAATGGCTTGCACGGCCATCTAGGAGAGATTTCCCAAGCTTTGTAGAAGACCATTACACTTTTTCCTTCACTACTGATAATTCCTTGACTGATATAAGGCTGCTTTTTGCCTTTTCAGAGGTGCACCACGGCATTGGCTTGTAGACATGGTAGCTTTTCATCCCCTTGTTGCTTGTAGGTGATTATCAGACAGTAGCATTGTCCCTTTCAAGATGTCATTAATGAAAACACCACTCAGGATTTTATTGCACAATTTGGAAATCTAGTGTTCTTTCTCAGCCTTTGAATTCCCCTGTGATCCCAGCCAGATCATGTCTACAGAGGAAAACTCAGTGCCCGTGTACATGTACTGTAGACACTCTAAACGAACAAGAACAAGTTATCTTAAGTCAGGTTGGGCTCATATGGCTCTAGATTTAACTCTTTCAGGTAACCCAGGCATTGGAAACACTACAACCATGTGCCATCTTCCCGGGCTAATATATTCAATATGGCAGCACTGCAACTATATATATATATATATTTTTACAAAGGTATTTTCATATTTACTTACAATAAACAGTGCTCAGGCAATATATACATGATACAGAATGTGCAAATGGTATAAAAAAGTGCTTTTAATTTGAACACCTTCCTTTGCTCTGTTTGTGACCAAGTAACAACAGAAGCAGAATTGGCCTGAAAATGAGGGATGGGAAAATGTGATGACAAAACACAAAGTATTTTTACCTTGTCTTGACTTCACTATATTGCAGGTAGATTATTTCCTTTAAGGAACTAACCTTTTTTATCATCTCCAGATTTAAGGATTATGCTTTCAGATGTGCGACTGTGTTTACACTATGACATTACACACCCATCTAGTTCAACAACTTGTGACTGAGGCAGAATTCATCTTTTAACTTTGATTTAAAGACTTTTGAGTGACCAGATCAGTTGTTTGTTTGGGTTTTTTTTTTTTGTTCACGCAGTGAATAAAACTCTCCATTGTCAAAAAGCTTCCCTCTGTGATGGTACAGGTATAGAAAGTGCTCCATGGCACCTCTCGGTCTCAAAGAAGGGTGATGTGTGAGCAACAGAATAGTTCAGATACAGTGAATGAATTCATACACTTGGCTTTAGCTGTCTAAAAGTGCATAATCTAATCTTATTTATTTTTTCTCTATAATCATTTGAGAAAAGGGACAGCATAAACTACATCTAGAGATGGTTATCTCGCCCCATTGACAGGAGAGCTTAGACTAGATGCTTAACTTCATAAAGCTAAGCAAGATGAATCCTTTTCAGTGAGTCCTGCAGTGTTGGGGTTGATAAGGTTCTTTTTCTAGTCATTGCTGGAGGCAGCAAAAAAAGTAAGATTTAAAGAAAACTGAAGCACTTGAGATCTGCTCAGATTTTCTCTGTATTCCTTCAATCATTTATGGTGATGAACTTACCTTTCCATTTTTTTTCTTTCATAAGTGAAATAACAGAGTTCTTTAAGGAATGTACTTTCAGCTCGTATCACCTCCTTTTATTTCTTTTGTTTTGGTTTTTTTTAATGATTGAAAGAAATTTCACAAGAAGTCTGAAGAAGCAATTGACCTAGAGAATCAAGCAACTAAAATAAACGCTTGCAGAATTACTCTCTTACAGTTAACTCATACAATTGCCAATGTGCATTCACCCTTAGCGGGGAATCTACGTGGTTTATTCTCCTTAAGGGAGGCAGAATATTAAGATCATGGTCAAGTTATTCAACCAACCTCAACCGAGAACTGGCGTCTTGCACACTTAGAGTTGTCTTACAAAATCCTAGACAGCCACTCCCTCTGCGAGAACGATTTAGTCACTCTTTTTTTTTTGGAGGGAAACGAGGGGGAGCAAAGCAGGGCCATGTAATTTATTCTGTCAATTAGGAAGCATTATCAAGATTAAAAGGGAGGATCTATATTTTGTAGCTGGACTGGTCCTTGCACAACCTGTACCTAGCACCAGCTGGGTTACCTAATGGCCTTGTTTCACCTGAAGTGGCTGGATCTGCATTTCATCACAACTCATCCTTTCTTTTAGGATTTTCTTCCTCACTAAGGTGAAAGAAGCAATTAATAGGAGCACTTGCGTTACCCAAACCAAGGCAACAACAAATGGAATCGTTCAGACAAATCACTCTTGCTTGCCAAGCAGAATTTGTCAGGGTAACAGAGACTTTGACTTGTGACTGCATTTGGAAATGTAAATTTGTATAGATGGCATAGGTATAAGATACACACCAACTTACCTCATCTCCTCGGGTCTGTAAGTGCAGCTAGCTCTGGAAGTTACATGGATTTATTAACTGCAATTCCAGTGTTGTAAACCAAGGCTACAATTCAAACGATCAATGGCATGTAAAGCACAGACAAGTCACCCCCATCTGTGCCTTTACAATAATCAATCCAATAACCAGTATCTGTTGAGAGCTTCTTCCACATTGATAAGGAACCATACAAATATCATAGAATTAGAATTCCTCTCTAGAAGAAGTGCAGTGTCCAACATACAAAGAACAGATGATATAATTCAGTAAACCAATATTAGTGGTGTTAAGCAGTTGAGCACAGAGAAGTTGAGGTTCCGTCGCAGTGCTTCCTTTAAGAGGGTTATTGTATTGGAAACAACTTCATATAAGAGCAGGAAATGGTCATGTGTGGTTGCTCATGCTCAGGAACTAAACAAACTGTTGCATGGTGTTCAGTTAAGGTCAAGTTTTCTGTGTCCTGTTAATTGAAGTTATTTAGTTTTCAAACAGAACTTTTACTTGTCTTCTCCAAAAATATTTAATGACTCTATAAGGTTAAAATTATTATTTTTATTTATAAGTATAATCGAGGGTAGTGAAATAATTTTCAACCTCTTTCTTTTTGTTCACGTATTTCAGACTAAGGAGATTTTGTGTTTACTCATCTGGTACCATCTTCAGCCAGTGCCATCCATTTCCTCCCTCCCTTTCTGTTCTGTCCCCTTTCTTTTCCCCTTTTCCAAGCCTAATCTTCATCACTTTTTGAGAGGCCTGAAAAGCCCGAGGATGAGGTAGACCAAGGGTACCAACCAGACAGAGGGAAATAAATAGTCTTGGGATTACTGTCTCAGGAGGGCTGAGGCTTGATGGGGCTCTGAGCAACCTGCCATAGGTAGAGATGTCCCTACTTGTGTAGGGAGGTTGGACCAGATGACCTCTAGAGGTTCCTTCCAGCCTAAAACATTCTATGATTCTATGACTGCATGGTCCCTAAGGTTTGAGGGCAATTTTTAATCCTCAATGCATAGTCCAGGAGAGCCAGACAACCCCTGCAGTCCAGAGAAACCAGGGAAAGCACCTTTGGAGCAGACGACAGGAGGACTTAGAGCCTGTGCACAAACAGGGTATTATGTTCTGAGAGGTCCAGGATAGGTACCGTGTGTCAGGGAAGTCTGTGTCTCTATCCATGTGAACACCACGAAGAGCACTTCAGAGCCAGAGTTTGGAGACACACTGCAGGAAATATCCAGGCGTGCAGTGATTTCCTTCTGCAGCCTTGTCTTCATGAAGAACACACCAGCTGCGCAGACCCAAATGAGAGTGCTATCAAGAGCCAGAAACCGTTGATCAGAATGGTTGGTCTCCTTGGATGCTCCCCATCTAGACCTTGGATGGCCCTCCCTAGACCTTAGATGCCCAGTTGGACATGGGACCTTAGGACACAGGTTGACATGTAAAGATAGATGGAGTCTACAAGAAGCTGAAACCTGACAGTGACCCAGTCATCAGTGTATTCTTCAGGAGTTAAAAAAGTCTTGTCTTCTGAATTAATGTCAATGAAAATCCTGACATGGAGTGAGTGTGTGCTGTGGTCCTCAGCAGGGTGAAATGCTGAGGTGATTTCCCTCAGTTTGGGGACCTGTTTGAACCATCACAGTTGCAAAAATGTGTCCTGCAAAAGCATCAGAGCTTGTAGAACAACATATACCATAAATAACCGTGTGTTCTACCTCTCCTAATGGCTCCTAATCTAAGCTTTGATTAGACAGAGGTCTCTGGACTGCACTTGTGGGATACTTCTGAAAACCCAAATCAAGTTCTAATTGTTTAATCTTAGCCTTGGGCAGCTTCTAGGTCCTTATATACTGATGTCTCACAGATAATAAACCTAAGGAGACGGTGATGCCAGACAGACAAACCACCCCAAGATTTATCTGCTGGCCCAATGCTACAAGCTCTGTCTTTTGGCCATGAAACATAAATCTCAACAGCAGCTGGGATTACTTAGACCTGGGAGATGCGGATCTCAAAATCTGACCTTCCATTAAAGCAGGATCTCCCAGTGTCCTGGGAAAAAGGCTGAGGGCAACATAATGAAATTAATTTGAAGCTGAAGGGATTATATCAGGGACATAATGTGATTTAATTTCCCTTTGTAAGAGGCATCTGAGGGCTTTGTGAGCTGCAGATGAGGCAAAGGAACGAGCTTCGTTAGCCTTGGCTGTTGGAGTCAGTCCCAACCACTACTCGTGTGCCACAGGGTATTCCCCAGAGCAAGCAAAGGAGATCCAAACCATGACACCACATCCTCTCTCTCCACAAGCTGCCCCTAGACAAGGCTTAACCGGGAGAGAGCTAAAAACCTACTATTTCCAGTGCCTTGATATTTATCTCAAGACATCAACCTATGCTGTTTTCTTCTGGGATGCATTGTCAGTGGTGGTACCAGCACATGCTATTGTGAGCCCCACACTTCTGGGTATTTCTCTTAACAATTCTGTTCCCAGCAATCACAAAAGTTAAAAAATAAAATAAAATAAAACAAATCCTGTATTTATGGAGTGGAGAAAAGAAGGGGGAAAGTTGCCTTATTCTTCCTTGGAAAAGCTTGAGGCTTTGACTTCTCTGCATAAAAGGAACTAAGAAATTGGTGAGTGGTGGGAGAAGGTTTTCTTGGGTCAGGGATAGGAGCAGAGGAAAGAATGCATTTCCTTTTAAGGTCTTGAAGGTCTTATGAAAAGTCTTATTAAGGTCTTATTAAAATACCGTTGGTATTTGTACGCTTAGGAAAAAAAAAACCCAAAGCCCTACACTCTTAGTTTAACTCGGTAACTTCAGTTTTGAGGTTGACAATCTGATTTTAGATGTATTCTAGAAAAGGTCCATTTGTCCTGTGTAAGGAAATGGGACCTGCTTTTGACAGGAGCATCCCTGGATTTCCATAACATTCCTGAGCCAGCTTGAAACAGGTTAAGAACTTACAATTTTACCACATCAGCCCAGAAAGCAAACACCTACTAGAGCCTCTGGGAGGTTGCCAATAATTTTCCACAGTTGAAAGCTTCATTTTCCAAGACAAGGAGATTTATGAAGTGTCCACCTGATTCTCAGCTCACCTTTCCTCCCAGCCAACAACTTTTGAGCACACTGGGACCTCTACATCATTTGAAATTTGATGAAAATATGCCAAGAATAAGTTCCTTCAAGTTTGTATAAACTGACAGGTGGGTTTGAAAGCTCATTCTAGTGTCTCCACTCTTCCAAAGATGCTGTTGCTTGTCTAAGAGGCCGTGTAGGTTACTCCATTTCCTGGTGAAGAGTTTTTGGACAAGTCCTGTGCAGAAAAGAACTCAAGGACTTTGACCTGTCATCCAGACCCTGAATCTCTCCTGCTCTGAAAATGAGGCACCATAAACTGCGAGCAAAGAACATCTTCTGTGGTCACCAGAATCGTTTCCTCAAAGTTGACACGTGTCCTCCTGGACACCAGCAAACTCCTTATAGTATCCAAAGCCACATCAACCAGGAAGGTGCTAGAGAAACATGCCTGTTGCTTGCTCCTTTCTCCACATCGTGTTGAAAAGCAACACTAATTGCACGTGAGGTGAGACCGCTGAACCACCTTGTTTAGGCTTGCGGGCAAGTAAGGTATGTGGGCAGGTGTCTGCCAAGCTCTTGGGTTTACGAGCAAACCCTCATGATCTGGTGGAAAAACACATGAGTAAAATTCAGAGAAAAATATGCAGAGCAGCCAGGACACAGAGGGGAAAAAAAACTGCAGCGGCACTATTAAGGACTTCACACCGTGAATTGTTATGTGGACAACTGTTCTTCTTCTAGAGCTGCTGGGGTGGCTGCTCTAAATAAACAGTTTTTTGGCTAAAAATTGTAAATTTTAAGTCCTCCGTGGTCCTGGCTTCCAAATATGCTCTTATTACAAATTAACCTGTGAACCATGTCAACGTTTTCACCTCATCTTTTCTCTCTTTTATGAGCTCCTAACAAACGGGTATTTTCAAGTGGCCACAGCCAGCATGACACCCAGTCTGTGGTCTACCCACTCACCACTGTGGGACTTGTAACTCCTCCATTCTCCTGGGGAAAAAGATCTTGTGATGTTTTTAATCAAATGCTCTTAGCAAAATTCTGAAAGAATGGCTTTTAAATTTTTATATATTTTTTTTTTTCTTCTGGCTTTCAGACAACCATGCTTTCTAAACAAGAAGTACCTAATTTGGCTTTCTGTGCTCCCCATTTTCTTAGGCTGGGACTCAGAGGTTGAGATTTTTCTGTTGTTGATTTATGAGTTTATTACAGCTACAGACTGCAAAGCTCCTTACTTCCTGAAAACCCTGACAATAATGTGTAACTGAGAGGTGAATTTTAAACATCTGCTGTGGCTTGTAGTTTTTATGGTGCAGGGGGTTGTTTATTGCTGAAAGGATCAGGACTGTTGCTTGGTGAATAAATCCACCAGTCTCAAAGGATGTTGTTCCAGTCCTCCCTGGGCACAAGGTTTTCCATAAAACTGCCAGAGGACGAGGTTCTATTTCAACCATGGGAGGGGGCAGCTTAAGGAGAAAAGCCCTTAACCGTTTCGAGAGCCTTTCCCTGAAATTTCCCCTCCAAGTCCTTCTATTTCAGCAGCATTTTTGGTGGGGTTTTTTTGCTTCCCGGCTCTTTCTCAACCAGTACAGCCCATCTCTAGGCGTAACAGCGGAATGGTACCACAAGGAGGCAAACTTGGATTATTTTTCCTAAACCTTTCCTATTTTTCTCCCTCAGTGAAGCTGTACCTCCAAACTATTTGGATTGCAAATAAATGTCCTCCTGTGGAAATCATGCCAGGATCTCCCACCTCTTCTAGCAGTTCAATAAGAGGTCAGGGCACCAAGCCTGTCAGAGTTCAAGGAGCATCTGGACAATGCTTTTATGTGGTTTAGTTTCAGGTAGTCCTGTGAGGAGCCAGGAGCTGGACTCAATGATCCTTATGTGTCCCTTCCAACTCGAGATATTCTGTGATTCCATGTGATATGAGCAAGACAAAGAGTCAGTTCAGAAGTCTGCAGATGTTCTGGGAAGTTTCTCTGGCTAGTCACAGAAGACCTAGATGGCACCCCGGCTGCAATGTATAGCTGCAGACCAAGAGTGGTCAGTCAGGATGCAGCCAAGGTGGGCAGCTCACCACAAGATGGAGAGTGGGGTGGCGACAGAGCAGCAGAGCCATGTCAGCCAGGACCTGTCTCACAGTACCCAAGAGGTGAGCAGGGCAGGCCTGGGATAGCATCCAGGTTCAGCCAAGTCCCAAAAGCCAGGAGAAACCTTGTGGTGATGAAGCAAGTCCACAGGTCAGGGTCAATGGTGTCCATGGCCAGGCCTAGCTGAGCTCAGGGAGGGACTGAAGACCCAAAGCTCAGCTTATGTGGAGACCCTGGCCAGGGTGTGGGTCCCAGGTGAGGCTGGTCAGGGCCATTAAGACCTGTTAATGTACTCAAGCCCACCTTTTCTTAGAAGAAGAATAGAGAGGGAGATGCAGTTTATGATTAAGAGGTTATGAGATTGTTGCCATCCTTGGAACCATTCCAGGTAAGGATGGAGCTTAGAGCAACCTGCTCTCGTTAAGATCCTGCTTCTTGCAGGAAGGTTGGACTAGATGACCTTGAAAGGTCCCTTCCAACCCAGCTCAGTCTATGATTCTGTGATGGACAGCTAAACAACTGACTCAAAGCTGTGTCTCCTCACTTTTCAGCACACTACCCTTCCATGTTGAAAGAAGTTGTTTACTGTCACTGTGAAAGAAAAATGAGACAGAGAAAGCCCAGACGAGTGCAGAATATCACAATCAACCCATTAAACATCTGATCCAATGACCAAGATTTGTTCTTATGCAAAACCCATAATCAGTCCTGATGAGTGTATCAGTATATACCCCTCAGGAGGCAAGGATGCTTCAAAGCACCTATATGTTCTTTGTGGTAGGCCTATGCTACTAAAATATATTCAAGTTAAATGATGTGCACATTACTCTTGATCACATTGATCTTTGGAGGTCCCTTCCAACCCCTAACATTCTATGATTCTGTGATTCTGTGATACTCTGACCTTCTCAACCCCTCCAGCTCTTGAGGCTCTCCAGCCTCCCCCTCATCAGTTATCTCAATATCAGTCAATTATGAACTCAGATGTTTCTCCCTAGTGAGTGAAGAAAGACACGATAGTTACCTCTAGATCTGGATCTAGTCAATCACTCCTTTGAAAGCACTTTGTAAATAAATAAAAAAGAAGCTTTGCTTTGACCTCAAGTCATAAGGGGAACTGCTGACTCCTCAACAGAGGTAAAATGCACCCAGTTGCTGAGGAATGCACTCCAAAATAAGGTAATTTCGCATTCAAAACTATGTCTTCATATTGTCTGGAAAGAGTCTCCTCAAAAAAGGGCCTGAGAATTTACACCTCAAAATCTAAGAGAGGAGCAGTCTGTCTCCCAGCGCTTATCTCTGCAAAGAAAATGAGAATGCACGGACAACGTTGGTGAAATTATTTAGCAGCCCGCCCTCTTCTCTCTAACTCAAGATTGCCTTTCTAGGGGGATTTAGAAAATGTAGAATCCTGGCCGGTATTTCATCTTCATTTTGATGTGTTTGCCACTGGAGGGAGCACATCGCCACGGCTACTATTTGGCTTTAGGAAGAACATAAACGAGACAGCACCTGGGTTTTGCTCCCAGTTCCAGATGAGGTTGCTGCTAAAACTATTGGGCAATGACATAAAGGACAGATTCAGCTTGGAGATGAGTTCAGTGGGGAGTGAGTCCAAGCTATAGAGCAACGTAAATGGGAAGATCCAGCTGCCAGTAAATAGGAAGTCTTACCATCTTCTCCTAGCAGTCCCACCATGCAAGGACTTATTAAGGCTAGTGAGGAATTGGGGGGGGTCTTGGTGCTGGGCTTATCAGGTGCCAGCTCACCAGCTAGCACCAAAATCATTTTCATCAGCATCAATATCACAATGAAAAGTTGTGAAAGGGTGCTGGAATGGATACAGAGAAAGCAGATGGTAGAAGTACCACATAGTAGGCTGAGACACCACCTTGCCCTGTCCCTGGGGTAGCTCTACCAGTAGGAAACATGTGAAGAGTCTTTTTTTTTTTATAAAGTCAAGAGGAATTACATCACTGTCAGCAGATTCAGATGCCATAGCAAGAAGAACACAAAACACACCCTGGTTCATGCAACTGAACAGTGACAACACTCTC
Organism: Ceryle rudis; assembly: GCA_033439905.1. Lineage (NCBI taxonomy): Eukaryota > Metazoa > Chordata > Aves > Coraciiformes > Cerylidae > Ceryle > Ceryle rudis. The sequence continues at coordinate 4,646 of JAAGNO010030199.1, read as the reverse complement.
AGGGAAGACAATAAAAGAGTCTGCATAAAGCAGGCAGCAATGCCTGAACTTTGCTTTTAATATCTGAGGTCATCTTTAAAAACTTGCTTATCAGGAGAGTTATTCCTTTGCCAGGAACCTTCTGCTCCACTGCAACTGCAGTTTTTAGGAAGAAGCAGCAAAGGAAATTATACTCCACTGATTTTTTCCAAAGTCACACTTTCATTAAGGAAAAAAAACCGTAAGGTCTTATTCCTGTCACCCAGCCCCAACCACACGGACAATGGGCAGTCAGTCCCTGCCAGGGTACAGTGCACTCCAGTCTGTGCTGGGCATGTTCTGTCAACAGGGCTAGAAGGGGGACTGGAGCTGGAGGGAATCAGTTTGGAAAGGGAATCAGTTTGGAATGGTGGTGGGGAGGTGTGGAGAGAAAAGGAAGTAACAGGATCCCTGAGGTGGACACGGAAAGGTTGTGACAGTAAGGACTTAGGGAGCATGATCGAGGGAAACAGCTACTCAAAACCACTGGTGAGACAGGAGAAACTACCTTGGCACACAGAACCAAACCTGGGTTTCTCTCCCCTGCTGCAACAAGCAGGTGAGTGGAGAAGAGCTACTTGAGTTGAATGAAGAGGGCAACATAGAAGAACTGTAGTTAATGCTGACCAAGGCGTGAAAGACACCATGATACAAGGATTGAGAAGCAGGGTCTCATACAGATCCCTGGAAGAGCCAGCTATTTGGATTTGTTTACATTATCTCTGTTACTCTTGGCACACTTTCAATATATTTAAATGAATTTAGCTGGGATGTCTTCTCCTTTGCTGCACACAAGACACTGGGTGGACTTGTGGTAAGAAACAACAGTAGACTCACACAGAAACAGCCTGACTGCCTAAATCCAGGCATTATACTTGATACTCCACCAATATTTATATCAGCTGGCAGTGGGAAGAAAGACTGGCAAAATACCAGGAGAAACAAACTGGAGATAGTAGCCCAGAGGTAAATCCCTTAGCAGGTTGTTATTAGCAAGAGATGAAGGTGGCAAGATAACTTATACAGCTCCTATTGACAACTCTAATGAAACTATCTAGGGATATTCAGATTCGAACTGGTAAGTGTAGCAAGGGTGCAAACTAACAGTCCATACAGGAAAACAAAACCCAACAAAACCAACAGGGGAGGGTCATTAAAAAGAAAATACTGTGCCTTTAATCACCCCAAATTTTTAAACGCAAGTAGTTAAAATGAGGAACTCGTGCCCGTGATACAGAGATTTAAAAGGATTAAAGGAATAAAAACTCCAACCAAGTCTTCCTGCACAGTAAATACAATTGATATACACAGCTTAGGTTTACAGCCTACAGATATTGGCATAAAATGCAAACTTTGTGCAGCACCTCTGAGGCTCAACATCAGACTTGCATATTTTCAGTCCACATACCCATCACTCCTCTTCCATCCTTCATGCAACATATGCCAGAGACCATTAAGTGGAGGCTTTCCATGTACCTCAAAGTATTAAAAAGCAGGGGCATAAATCCAGTTTCAATTGGAAGCTTTTAATATTTCATTTTACTTTATAAATCCAAATTATCTGTAGGACACAATGAATTCATCAGAATGAACATGAATTCTGCAAGTTTAAACCTGCCAGCAGGCAAACAGTGGGGACAACCCATGCTGTTGCAAAACCACCAAAGCAACCTTGTGTTAAGAAAGCTCTAAAAGAAGCACATTTTGTACGACAGTGGTTGTTGATGCTGCTCTTCTGCTGTCGAGCTGGACACAGACCAGCAAACATGATACTTTATGCGAGAGAACCCAACCACCAGCAGTCACCATATAGGGATGGAAAACTAGGCTTCTCCAATAAATCTAAGATTAATTCACACTGGAGGCTGATGCTGGAGATTCTAGAGGTTGATAGTAGATTCTTGAGTATTGCATGCAATTAAAACCACCCAATCAATCAAAGGAAAAGCGTAGTGCTTTAAAAAATTGTCCTTATTTTAATTTCATTAATACACATAGGTTGGATCTCTTCTAACCCATCATAGACCAGAACAACAGCTCTAGTGGATGCCCTTGTGTCAACATCCTTGAATCAATTAACTTGATTAGTTGCCACAAAAAGATAGTATGTGCATGTTTCCACCAGAACGTTTCCAGCATTCTGTTTTTTCAACATGTGACAAAACCAAAACCTCAAACAGAAGTATATTTGCTTATGCTGAGCATAACCCCCCGCTGATAAAATATATAGAGTGTAAGTATTAGATTGAGTGGGACAATATATTTAAGGATAGGGCGATCAACAGAGAAAGAATTAGATCTCCTAGGAACCTAAACCATCTCCAAAAGATGAAGTTTCACATATAGGAGTATGTGTTTTCAAACGTTTGTTGTCACTTCCAAGAAGGAACGTAGGTCCTTCAGGGGAGAATTATTTTTTCAGAGCATACGTTACCAGATTCAGTTCAGTGGCCAGCGAAATCAATAAAGATTATTTCACTTAATTCTCATTTTTTCCTCATGTATCCTCAACCAGAACAGACATACCACCTTTCTGATAATATTTAGTAGATGGCTGAACTTGATGATCTTGAAGGTCGTTTCCAACCTTAATGATTCTACGATGAGCTATAAATACCCTTAAGGGACCAAGGGTCCAAGTGAGGAACATCTTCACAACTCATCAAAAAAGAATACTTGAAGCATAGTGACATAATTCATCTTCTGATACAAAACTGCCACAATGGAAACCTCCAATCCGTGGTGGAGATGAGGAGTACGCTGAGAAACATTCTGCTGTTTCTAACTGGAAGCAGCAGCAGAAGTTCATGGAAATGTTCTGCTGGTTAATATTTAACCTGAGTCTAAAACTGTGGAACAAACTCTTCCTTCGTGATTTCTTACCAAGTTGCCAACCTTTACCTGTGTCGTAGTTATTACTGTATTCATTATACTGTAGCTATTACACCGTTACTGACAGAATTCTCCAAGAACATATCCTTCCATCATCTCATCCTCTTAATAACGCTACTTGGCTTCTCCAGGAAATAAACTTTGGTGCAGGGGCAGCTGAGGTTGGACTTTATAAAGCCTCAAATCCAACTCTATCTCAGTTGTCTATTTGGTTCGGTCATGAGGAAAGATCTTTGATTATTTCTCCTTCCTGAGCAGGGTTTTGCAAGCTGAGCAGTTCTTGGTATGAAAACCAGAGAATTCAAGCATACAGGCACCTTGTGAAACGCAAGTGCTGACTTTTTTTTCACCTCTATTTCAGCATTATCTGTTGGTTTCTTTGACATTCAAAATCAAGCAGGTAAAACCAGGTTTTAATTTGCAAGAGTGGAACAAATGAATTTACTTTTTATGGCTAGATAATTTTCTAAGTTCACATTAAAGTGCTGAGGAAATAAAAGGCACCTACACTCACGGATCTGAAAAAGACCATATCCGACTTTATCTTCAGCTCTTATTGTTGTCACCTACATAAAGCAGACACATGACACTGTTCTCCTGGAAGGGCATTTGGCAACACTGCCAGTCCTGAAGGAATGCCTGTGGTGCATGATGTAGCACCTTAACCCGGACTCACCACACTGGCCTCCTTCCCACTTTATCCCCTGTGTCTGGGTGACCACTTGAACTCAACTGATCCTTAAAGAGCCCATTACTGGCTCCTGAAGATGCTGCAAGACAAAATTGGCACATTCAGCACCAAATACTTTCGTTGAGGAGCAGGGAATGAGTGCATTGGCTTCAGAATCTAACTTGTACATGCAGAGCCTAACTTGTAACTGACTCTACCAGCACCGTGCAACAGAAGACGTCATGTACCATAACAGATATTTCCAACTAGCTCTTACAACAGCGTTACCAAATTTACCACTTTCCATTGCACAAGCTTCTGTAGGCTCTCCAGTAACCTCTCTGGTTTTCACTGTGAGTTTGTCCTGGTCTTCTGTGCACCACTGTTCACCTTGTAGTATTCAAGGCACATTGTTGTTTTGTTTTAGGTGGCAGTAGTGAGTGCAGGAAAGACACCATCCTGATTTTAATTTGCTTCTTCCTGGTACCAGAGACCCATCCCAGTGCTTCTCAGACTGCAGTGCGCAGGGCACGTCCCTTGATAGCAATTCCCTCAAAAAGGATACTAAAAAACAACATTTGAACAATTGACTCAATCCTGGTGCACCATTTTCTAGTCCCTTGTGAAGTCTGAGCAAGGATGGGCTCGGAAGTACAATTTAAGGGCTCAGGATGCCCAGGGTAACAGCTTAGCCACCATAAGGCTCTTATGAATGCAGTTACAAAGGATGGAAACTGTTCTTGCAATTAACAGTAGCCATTGAATACATGGTGCAGAAAGCATCTAAAACAGGCATCAAATTCCTGTCCAAGGGGTGTTGTAAGAACCAGCCAAGAAACACCATCAGTGAGAGGCCAGTTCTGCCAGTCTTGAATTCTTCGTTGCACTGTGGTACAGCTTCTGAGGAGAAGAGAATGTATTGGGTTGGAAGAGACCTCCAAAGGTCATCTGGTCCAATCCCCCTGCCATAAGCAGGGACATCTCCAACCAGGTCAGGCTGCTCAGAGCCTCATCAAGCCTGGCCTTGAATGTCTCCAGGGATGGGGCCTCTACCACCTCTCTGGGC
>JAAGNO010030197.1:0-29850 GCA_033439905.1 Ceryle rudis | reverse complement strand
GTCTTTCTCTGTGGTGCTGCTTTCCAGCAGGACACCCCCTAACCTGTACCAGTGCCTGGTGTTATTCCTCCCCAGATACAGGACTCTACACTTGTCCTTATTCAATATAGGTTGCAAATGCAATGCAATTTTTGGAGTATCTTTGATTTCCAGCTAGTGACTATTTCATCAGTTTTACCATTTCAAATGAGAAAAACATGCCCCTTTTAAGTTAGCTTAAATGTAATTAAGCTTTATTGCACCAAAATTCTCTTCAGAATAACTGAATATTGCTTACAGAGACTTTCTCATGGACATTGCCAGAACATTTACTTAGGAGTTAACACAAAATCACCCTAGATTTTTTTTTTTCTATCAAAGCAGTAATTTATTTTAAATTGATTCACTTATTTAGTGTGAATTTTTGTTTGTTTGTTTGATTTTGTTTCTACAAACCATCTTACCATCTTCGTAAGCTTTCTCCTTCTCTATATGTATACTGTATACAGACAGGTTTTTTTTTTTTTTGCGTGTATTTTTTCACGATATAGATCTTGGTATTATCTACATGGCTTCCATATCCAAAAATCATGGACATTACCATCTTAAAACTGGAAAAAGAAAAATCTATGTCAGAGAGAGCTTGAAAAAGAGGATGATAAAGCACACTTGCATGTACGCAAATAAACAAGAAGTGAAATGCATATAATCTACGTTTTACTTGTCAGATTTGAAGTGTAGCCTTTTTTAAGAATCACAGTCATCAAAACTGACCTTTTCTTCTTCTGTAATTGTAAGAATTCCTCCTTTTTTTTTTTTGTCTTCACCTGTTCCTATCAGAGCCAGGATCAAAAAAGAAGTTGTTATACTTACATGCCAAGAATCATGACACCTGGAGAAAAGCAGAATGCATTATTTCTTGGTGAGAGTGTTATATAATAAGACTTGACTGACATTTTATGAAATTTGAGATACTTTCTGATCAGTTGACTTAACTAAAACAAGATACTCTGTTCTGCGCAATGCCTGTGCATGATCTATTTTAAGCCTTTCAAACATACAAGTATATAGTGAAAAATGGTAATGGATTGTCTGAAATGACTTGTCAATCTATTTGCAGATACCTCAAATCAGCTATGCATCTACAGCTCCAGAACTGAGTGATAACACCAGGTATGACTTCTTCTCTCGAGTGGTCCCGCCAGACTCCTACCAAGCACAGGCCATGGTTGACATTGTGACGGCCCTTGGGTGGAACTACGTCTCGACGCTGGCTTCTGAAGGCAACTATGGAGAGAGTGGTGTGGAGGCATTCACCCAGATCTCCAGAGAAATCGGTGAGTGTATGTTTATCAGGATTGGTATTTATAGCTGTCGGGTTACAGAGCATCACTGAGCTCTCCCAAGGTCCATGCAGTGCGATCAGAACACCTGCAGATGTGTTAGCTGGACGCAAATGGGGAGGTTTATGGATGATATTGCTGGCAAGGTTTATGGATGATATTGCTGCTTGTATGTCTGCCAAGGTGACAGTTCTGGCAGTAATTTAAGAAGAGCTTCTGAGAAAGGCAAAAAAAAATGTATGTCTGTTGCCCCTTATGAAAAGGGGAGGCTCCTTGATGAGTTAGGGACAAAAACAACCAACAGCTGAATTACAGCCAGATTTGAGAAGATGCAAATGATTTAGCTTAGAAAAATCATAATCCACTGAGACCTCATTTTCTATGTTGTAGCACTAATAAATGTAAGGTTTTTAATTTTGATCAATTTGAAAAACAATAAAAAAATCCCCATGAAGTACGAATTCGTACCCTTGTTATTTTTTCTTCAGGATGAAATGTGCTATATAAATACAGACATTATTATGAGAAGTATATTTAAGTCCCTTTGATCTTTTTTATTTTTCACACTACCATAGTTATTTCTGGCTTGAAAAAAAAGGTTATTTCTCAGGAACAGTAGGTTTTGGACACCGAGGAATAAAAGGATGAATAACACATGGTTTGAAAGCGGGCAGAATTGGTCCTTCACTAAGTGCAGTGTTAAAAGACACAAAATAATATCCTTTGGAAAAAAAAAAAAAATGGAAACAGCCTTCCTGTCCTTCCTCAGAAAACCTGGATTAATCTACTGGATTGCGTTTTGAGGACATGTACATATCAGCTCTAGTTCTTCCAAGTCAGCTTGTTGAGAAAATATGATACCTTCCATTTTCAACAACCACATATAAATATAGAGACCATCTCAATCATATAGGAAGGCATATGTGTGTTTCAGGTACTTATGCTTGAACCATAAAGGTTTCTGATTACTTGCAACAATTTGGCAGTCAGAGAAAAACACAGATATCCATGCCGGTAGGGAGCCGGCGTATATAATATGCTCAGTTGGTTAACTAATAAATATTCTGTTTCTGTCTTCTAATTAATGCTGTCAGGTCCTACATGTCTTCATGGGACAGCTAGGATTGACTACAGTACAATGGTTTGATGTGGAGTTAGCAAAGGCATGGATAATTCTGATGGTTTATCTATGGGGTCAAATACAGCAGTGAGTAGATTGGCTGCCCCAGATATTCACTGAGTAGTTCATCGGCTAAAAATAACTTTTTTCTTGAAAACATTTGCAGCCTAGATAGTTCTGCTGAGTCCTGAAAGTAGACAAATAAAGTCCTGGGGACTTTTTTACCATTTCCAGAAATACAAGAGTTCTTCAGATGGGTGCAATAAAAACAGAAGAGATTTCATTATCATCAGGATGACTTGAGTTTGACTCGGATATTGATCAGTCCCAGAATAAGAGAAAAAACATTGTAAGTTGGTAGATAATTATTATGAATAGGATTAATTAAATATTAATCCAAAGCAGTTAAAACCATGAATGGGTGTCCTAAACATTGCAAGATCTGTGTAATTCCAAGAAACATAAAAAATAATGTTTGTTTGTGGGATTTTTTTTTCTTCATTAGTTTTGTTCTCTACTGGAGCACTTGGTTTTTGCAGCCTTTATGCTTATAGAAACTTAACCACTATTGTGGGTTCCAGAGACACAAATGGTTCTGAGGAAGGAAAACAGAGAAAAGATGGGAAATTATAAACGAGAGAAATAATTTTTAATTCCTAGGAAAAAGCTGAAATAAATAATCAGGTAAATTATATGTAACCACAGGGACGTGATCAGTAGCCAGTTCAGAACTGTCAACAACAAATAGCATCAAAACCATCTAATAGTTTTATTTGACAGGATAACAGTTTTATAGCTGGAGAAGAAGCACTTGTCACATCTCTTGAATTTAGTAGTGTTATCTCATCTGCCACATACAGTATTGTCCTGAGCAAATTTGGGAATTGTGATTTAGGTGAAAATATTATAGGCTGGATGCAGACGGATTTAGAAAACTTTGCTCAGAGGGTAATTTGCAATGGTTTCTGTTTAAAAGGGAGAATGTGTTGTGTGGTATTTGGCAGTGGTTTATGCTGGATCAGGTACTATCCAGTGGTTCTATGTTTAGTCCAGATGGAGTTGGAATGAAGGATATACCTATAAAATCCAGAGATAACTCCAAGCTGGGAAGGACTAGGAGTGGGAGTGTATTGCCAGAAATTCTTAAGAGTTCAAAACTGAAGATATCTTCTGAAAAAATATCATGCAATTTAAGAGACAAATGCAAGGCATTGTGCTACAGCAAGAAGGGTCTTTACAATGATGAATACAGAAACACTGCTCAGAAAATACTATTTCAAAAAATGATCTTAGCATGATAGTAAATTATAACTTGCCTATATTCCTCGTGTTTTGCTGCAACATGCGGATGAGTAGATGATCTGTAAAATAATCTCAGAAATCCTCCAAGTTGCCTGGCAGTTGTGAAACCTCATTTTGACTTGGTACAGGTTTTGACCCTTGCTTCACAGAAGGTGAGAGACTCCACAGGTGAGAACAATGACAGATCTTGAAAACGGGGTCTGTGAGGAGTCACTGAGCAAGTGGTGTGGCGTAAGGGCGCACAGACTGCTTGGGGGGCACAAGTGATAGCGCTGGGCCCCTGAGGAGTCAGAGGGCAGCTGTTTTTCCCTCCGCTCCCCTTCCCTGCCACACTCCATGTAAGCAGGAGACAGGAAGCTGGGGGGGGCTCTTCCTCCTTCCCGGACTCTGGGACCTGCGACGCCATCTCAGCTCGGCCGGGCCTGACTCCACGAGCGCCACACAATCCATCGCCATCCTACAGAAGGTTTTGTATGTAGTTCTGTGTCCTTCTGCCCTTAATACTCCCGGTCTTCTCTTGTTACTCATTGAATATGTTATAGTCTTACCTTGCAGTGTTGTGTTGAGGTATTTTTCTGTATTCCCCTTGTTATCCTCCCACGGGATGGAGGGGGAAGGGGCTAATCCCGCTCTGCATTCCATGTGGGCTTGTCCTGAGCCTTAAATGGCGACAGCGAGGTGGTTGGTTAGACTGAGGAAGAGTTGACTAAGAAGGGAAGGTGATGGAAAGTAATGTTTTCAAGTAGGCAAACAGCATTTACAGAAAGTTAGAGGACCACTTGTTTATCCAAATACAGTGTATGTGGACATGTGACTCCGTTTAGATTGGAAGAAAGCCCCTTGTCCTGGTGGAGACATTAAAGCATTAGACCAGCTTGCCTGGGGACATTTTGGAGCCTTCATTGCTGAGGATCTGAGAGAACGCATTAGACAAACACCTGCCCAGAGATTATGTAAGTGTACTTAGTTCTTCCTTGGGGCTGGTAGGTGGATTGGATGATTTCTTAATGTCCCTTCCAGCATCATTCTGTTACCCACTGTCGTCAGACTTTTCACCTGAACCATAAGGCTGGAAATGTTTTTAAAATGGCAAGTTTGAATGGCATGTAATTATGAGGTCTGAGACTATAGAGTCCAGGTAGGCTTATAAAAATCATCAAATAATATAAGATTGCACAGAAAACATCAAAACATACGACGTCTGTCGTGAATACACTGTGTGTTAAGAGAACCTAATCAGGACAGTGCTCCCCTTGTGCTGCTGGCATACAAATGCAAAGGAGAGTTCAGCTCCTTTCTGAGTACTTTACATCCTGTTTAAGTAACCAACAACTGGTAGCAGAATGAATGTGAATGTAAACATAATGGTAAGCAGTAAATTTGAGGAAAGAACGTGAAAGAAATTCATACATTCATTTCGGAAAGAAAGTTCACTAGGTGAGAGGATGTGAAATAGCAGACATGAAAACAGAAATAAGAAAGCTTGGTTGACTTTTACTTTTTTGGGGGTGGGGTGTTTTTGGGTTTTATTTTTTGTTTTCAGGTTTCTCCAGTCAGTTAAGAAAGGGGTAAATTTTTAAATGATTTTTAAATACAGTTTAATTTCATGTACTTATAATTCCTGGTACTTATTTGTCATGAGCTTGACCTTTTGCCTCTGATTCCCAGTTTGATTTGCCCTCTGTTCAACTGCTATTTCTTGATCAGTAACAGAAGCAGAAAGGAAGGAACAGGCTCCCATATGAAATGTGGAATAGTGAAAAGGTCAAAGTGGTGCCACCCTGACATGTCACTGAATATATTACATATCAAAATCTGCTCTCATTTTAATGACAAAGATCCTGTCTGGGGCAACACATAGCTGGAAATTAAACATTTTACTTGACAATGATTGTAAGGAGAATAGGGAATGGTACTTATTACAATACATTCTTCTATGCATTATTGTTTGAAGACAGTGATTAATTTTATAGAATTTTCTACTCCTATTACAAAGTTAATCAGTGATATCACTATAATCATTTTGGCCTCATGATCAAATCATTTTGGTACATTGGCCAAAGGAATGTATTAATACAAAATGATAATGCTTAACAGTTTAAGCATTAAACTGAGGGAAACTTGACTCACTGAGAGAAACTGAAAAGGAGAAAAGAAGGAAGCACGTTTTACCACATCCTCATTAAACTGCCATGCTGAATATTGCTCTTCTATTTGCTTTGGTGCTAATGATGTTTGACAAAATAAATGTTGTTAAGTCTCTAATCCAACTTTCTTTTAGTGGTTCATTCCCCCTGCTATTAGATACCAAATTAATTTACTATCAGAGAGAAAATTATGGGATCCTTTTCATTTTTTTACAGAATACAAAAGCATTTGGTTCAGAAAAATCTCTTCAGGGCTAAAATACTGGCTCAGCACAATGTTTCTACTGGAAAACATTAACAAATCCACAAATAATATATGAAATGCTGCATGACATAGTTTGTTTCCACTAGTGGTCAACAAAAAACTGACACAAGTGCTGATGGGTACTGACAGTGAAACACTTACGAAACTATCAGAAGAGGAGATAAAAATGATAAAGGCAGGAAACTGTAGCTGATCATTAAGAATAGAAGAGGGCATTGCTTGCCCCTTTTTGCTTGTAAGTTGATTTTTCATGTCTTGCCAGAGGTGTAAAGAAGACAGCACAGAGGACATAGGATTGGGTCTTTGAGAGAGCTGGTGACATTAATTCATAGCAGCTTCACCCCAGAAGATCAGAGTTTTGTGTATTTATCTACTCCCTTTATCCTGGTAGATTGCATTTCATTACATTTTCTAAGAAGGGACCACAGTTACTCTATGATAGTTTATAATATTTATCGTTACAGGTTTACTCTTATCACCTTGATAACAATACACCTAATTGTAATGAACACATATGCTGAGTGAATGCTACAGTAGCTTTGTTTACATTATTTTCAACTTCAGCATAGCTAGTTATATTTTTTTTACATAGAGAATGGTCTATGACATTCCTTTGAAATAGTTCTTAAGTCACCTTTGTCTCCTGTTCGGTTTTTTGGCTTTTTTTTTAGTGTCTCTTAAGTTTGCACATTTTCTCTCTGCTTTTCTCCAAATTACTGGATTACTTCCTATGTTTAACATCTTTTGGACTTCTAAAGCTTTCAGTGGATAAAGTAAAAATTTCGTGGGAAGTGGGGAGGGAGGGTTGAGCAGGAAGATAAAGCTTCAGGATGTATAACCTTTTGTCTCCACTTAGATTATTCATTGATAAATTAGAAATAAGGAAGATGGATCGCTGTTAAAAGTAATTCACATTTTCAGCTGTAATTTTGTATAGCCTTGATACAAAGCTGCAACTTTTTACATCCTAAGTAAGCTGATGAATAGACTCCCCCCCACTTCCCAAGATGTTATTTAATAGAAGATTAAAAAATACTTGCAACGTGAAGACTGAAGAAATATAATACATGAAATGCAACCTTTTTTTCCCCCAAAATATTTTTGCTTTAAAGACTGCTTTTAACCTTAGCAAATTAATTTTCACAACTAATAATATTCTAACATATCTTCACAAAGGGGAAACAGTTTAATTCAATTTTAAGTTTTATATTTATGCAGCTGAACTCTGTTTCAAGCTGCAAGCTGTAATTAATAATAACACTATATAATTGGCTATAGGAGCTTCAAAGTAATGTTTGAAAAATTACAAAATCAGATGGTAGGTGTATTAATATTACGAGAGCTTGAAAATTATTCCAATTTTTAATATTTGTACCAATTAGTACCTGATAAAGAACAGTGTAGTTTTTAGAGATATTAATTTCTCTCAGTGATATTCTTCAGATTTAATTAGATATATATTTTTTTTCCTCTGTAGTTTTAGGAAGCTATCTTGGAGCAGTAAGCCTACTTTCTTGGTATGTGCTCTGACCCTCCAGTGACTGTTGGAAGAGAGACTCCTTTATCTGTAATAACTCTTGAGGGGTTTCTTCTTCAGGCAATTAGTGGAGGCACTTTTTAAACCGCTTGTAGAAAGCTCAGCAGGTACAGTGGAGAGGAAAAAAAAAAAAAAGAAGAGGTGGGAATATTGTGTAGAACTGGGTGATAAGCTTGAAAGAGTTGTGTTTTGTTCAGGTTTCTTGTTCTTGTGGCCAGCTCAAGCAATAATATCCTTTGTAGGGGTGCTTTTAAGCTACGAGGACAAAAAACTCCCAGAAACTGTTGCAGAGAAGACTAAGTAATTTACAGACAGTACATTTTTTTCATGGATTGTCTAAACGTTGTTATCTCATATTTGAAACCACCGTTATACTTCAATACTTCTGGAATCAACCAAGTAGTTGTGAGAGCTGGCGAAGGGGATCCCAGGGAGGCTTATAGCCAGGAGCTAGGGATAGACACCATGCCTATGCTACAAGGGGTATGCGGAACACTTCATCATGTTCCTGTACTTGTACAAATTATTTTTATTTCATAGGAGACAATTTGCAATTTGATTCTGAAAGAAGTCCTGGGCAAGAAACAGGGACTTCTGTATGTGCTCAAAATTGAAAGAAGTCGGTGAATACTGCCCTGAATCTCAATGGGGTTTAGCAAAGGATGAAGTGCACTGAAAGATTGTCTGTCAGGATACCAACAAAGCTCAGAGTAGGAAGACCTCATGCTTCCTTGTTTTGTGCACTGATTTTTATTGTCTCATACCATCTGGGGTGTGAGCTGTGGTCAAGACTGAGTTCATTAGCTATTTTTACACGGTACAGTTACCAAATAGCTGTGATATTTAAACTCTTCAGAGTCTGAAGCTGATTTCATCTTGCTTATAGCAGTCAGCTCTTGGGGAGCTGAGACGAATAAGTTCCTTAGAGCAAGGGCCAATACGTTTCCTCAGTGATGCCTACTGTGGTGAAATTAGAACATTTAGAAAGCTCTGAAAAATTAATGTTAAAACCTCATGATAATATGGAGGAGCTCTGCATCTGTATGTGGATACTCACACATTTATCTTAAAAGCACTATAGAAGTCACTGGACTATATTGGTTTTTTTGATTGTTTGCTTTTTTTTTTTTACTTCATGAGAATACCAGATATTTGCATTTGTTCTGAGTACAAATTCAAATATCAAAAATATCCAGGAAACAAAATATTATTTTGACAGTGCTTTCAGTGCAATGGCTTGTTTGTAGAACCTTTTAACTTAGTCATGATATACAGTTCAAGATTTTTAGATGTAAAAATGCAAGCAAATTTAGAAATGTGTTGCTGGTAATTTTAAGAAAGCAATCTTTTTAGATTCAAAGTATACTTTTGTTGAAATATAGTGTGTAGTGTTCATAATGAATATGTATTTTCATGAAATGGTTTTTCAAATGTGGGGCTCTTTGCCGCAGTGATCGGGGATTACAAGTTTCAGTGTCTGTAAGCTGAAGTCAGTAGTTTAAGGGAAACCCTTTCAAATAAGATGCAAGCTGTCCTTTTTAATATATGATGGGAATAAGCATTTAAAAAATACTAAGGGATACTGGTATATTTACGTGAAGTTTAAATCATCAAGAGAAATCTTTTTTAGAAGGAAGTACACTAAAATATGTTGGCCCAAGTTTAGAAATCACTGCTTAAACTGTAGTCTTTACTACGCTTGAGACCTCTGTGATTATACAGGTGCTTTCTGGACATATAAACTGTTATTAAAATTTCTGAAATAAAAGGTAGGATAAATATATAAGTTTCAATGCACCATCAGATCAGTGCAATGACAGAAGTGAAATTTCTCGAGTGCTGCTGTTCTGTGTATTAGTGTGTATTACTGTTGAGTCTGTAGCTTCTCTTAGAATCTCTGACTCTCCTTTGCTAGAAGGAGTCCCAGAGCAAATAATTCACACATAATGAAAAAACTCCTGTGAAAGCAAATTTAGGAAATGTCTGAATCAAAATGTAGCCATTCTAGTTGTTTATGACCAAATTTCACACAATCCCATTAACAGAAAGTGGATTTTAACAGAGTTAATCCCAGTGGATATTCTTGTTCTAAGTGAAAGTATTTGTAAAGGGGATACTGGAAGGGAAAGCATCGAGGATATGCGATATGATTTACAGTCTGAATAAAGCTGCCCGTATTTGGTTCTTGTATTATGATTTTGCCGTGGTGCGAGACAGAGGAGAACTATGGGAAATACTTTGGCAGCTTATTTTCCATGGTGGTTGTGCTTAACTTAATAAAAATAAATCTGTCAATAATAAGTCCCAGAAGCTTCAAAGATTCTGCAATGACATATTGTTTATTTTTCCCTCTCTCTTTTATCAAGAACTGACTAAGAGCTCCTTTGTCCTTTATTTTTTTTCATAAACTTCTGTTATTGTGACTTCTGCAGGAAGTTTGATTTCACAGAAGATTCAGCATGGCACCTTTTGTACTGCGGTGGTGTGAATGGTTGTCGATCAGAGATCAAATACGCAGACTATGGCGTAGACTTGATCAGAGACTGTGTGAGTCCACTTTGCTAATGTAACATTTATTGGTTTTGCTTTCTGAGTGTCCACAGACTTTTGTAAGGAAAGCCTGTGTTTATGGGACTATCTGAGCAAAGGTGATGGGAAGCAGGATGGTGACATGGCCTCAGACGGTACTTACGTGTTCTTTTTTGTTACATGTCAAAGGGTTCACTGTATTTGAATTGTAATCTTGGTTCTGCTAGGTCTAGAGTCAGTAGTTTCATTCACATTAAGTTACGTCTGGTAAAAGGAAGTTCCAGGGTCTTGAGTTTGCTGAGAAAACTGCATTTTTTCTGTCTGTATATCTTTCTGTCTTCACATGGTTTCTAGTTACTTTAAATGTTTAGCATTTTTGCAGCTTTGCTTTCTAACTGGAAAATTGTACCTCTGAAGAATCACGTGTGAGAAACGCCTCATGATTGAATATTAGCAATATAGTCTTAATAACAGCTCTTTCATCATCTGTGGCTGCAGTTTAAAGAATGAAGTGCTAGAACTGTCAGAATGAGTCAGACACTGCCAGTCAGAATCTTGTCTCCAGTGGTGGCCTCAGTTATGTGGAAGAGAAAGATGCTAAGATTTTACTTAACAGTCACCGGCAGAGTTACTTATCCAAGGACTCTTCTGTAACCCCAGGTATTTTGTGGCTGATGATTAGATTTCCTGAAGCATGAAAATTAATATCCATTATAATTTCCTGTTAGCTTTTTAATCTCACTTATTGAACAACATCTTGGTTTTATGCCATGAATAGTATTCAGGAGAATCCAGTTAACCTCCTTCATAGTGTTCCTTCTTACTTATCTTGAGACTGGGTTAGAAATGAAGTAATTGCAGTTTAATAGTTTTTGTTGTTAGTTTCTGGATCCCTTATTTCATTTATGTCTCTGTTAAGCTATGTAGCCAGAACTGAACACTCCAGGTAAAGCCTTACTATTGCTTTATGAAGTGCCATTGTGATCTCATTTTTATTCTCAGCCCCGTTCTTTATACATACTGACAAATGATAAGCTTTTTCTGTTGGTTGTTGGGTATCAAGCAAATTATTTCCAAAAGCTATCTGTTCTGACTCTCAAGGTTTATTAACAAATGGCTACAGCTGATTTAGAACTCAATGATGTGTGCGAACAATTCCAGGTATTCCTGCCAGTGTGTGCTCCCTTGCATTTTTCAATAGTCAGTATTTTTCTGTGATATACTTGTTTATCTAGCTTTGAGAGTGCTCTCTCTCATCTCTCTGCTCTTGATAATTTTATACTGTCTTAAATCTTCCAATCTTTCTGCTCAGTGCAGAAAAAGTGGTCAAAAAACACACTGTTTTTTTGAAGAGGGCTTTGTCATACAAGCCAAGCCCTAGTAGGCATTTCTAGAGCTTTTTCCAGTGTTGAATTTTGACTGTTTCTTTCTATTTGTGTGTTTTGATTGTTAAGGGTCGCTCCCCTCTCTTTACCCACCAAATTCTGCCTATCTGCTCAAGTTCCTAAAGTCCTTCTTCTAAGAACTTCATAATAAATTTTCATATTCTATATGCAAGACTGATAAATCTGTTTTGGTAGTAACTTCTGTTGCTTTCTGTATAAGGACTAATAACAACAGAATGCAGAAAGATTGGAACTTACCTTGTAAATATATTTTGTATAACTTATTCTTCCAAGGTGCTTTCAAGTCACACATTTCCCTGTTATGTAGGATCATGCTGTCTGTTACTGAGCCAGTGATGTTGTAGTTGAGGGTGAAGGTTACTAACTTTCAATACATGCTAAGCTGAATTCTCATTATCAGCTGACTATATGTGAAGCCACTGACTCAGTTGCATAGAAAGCCCTTGTAACAGGGAACTGAAATCTTTCAAGGACTAGATTAGCACGAAACTTGGAATTTCTCTTTCTTTAGAACTTTTGACAACTGATGATTTCATTACAAATAGAGAAAGAGGGAAATTGCATTGCATTTTTTGTACAAACTTAAGCGTTGTAGCTCAGCTGAAGCATGTTTTGTTCAGATTTCGGTATAATGTTAATTTTAAAAGCTGTAAAATGAAACAAAATGAGTGTTTCATCTGATGGCTTTCCGGTTATGTCTTCTCATATTAAAAAGAAAAAAAAATAACACAAGTGAAACTTTGTTTTTAGAATTGTAATCAATTTTGGCTATATGATAATATCTATCAGAAAAAAAAAAAAAACCCAAAAGACTAATGCTACCCAAGAATCATCTTTCATTCCTTTCTTCCTTAGGCCAAATTCTGTTAATAAAGTGTACGTACATGATGTATGGCCTACTTCCCTCGGCAGTTCTGCCGAGATCTAGGAAGCTCTTAAAGCAGACACTGTTTTGTTGTGTTTGTTTTCTGAAGAGAAACAAAAGCAAGAATCTATTACTCATTCTGTATGTTTACATAACATGATAGGTGACTCTATGTGCATTATATATTCTGACATATATGACTATCCTCAATAATAGGATGTATATATGTATAGGCAAGTCTCCTCAGTCTGTTACAGCTTCAAGGTAGATGTTTAAAGATGGAAAAAGTCTTATTAGGACTTAGGAAATTTAGCTTTTTGGTTGGTTTTCTGGGATTTTTTTGAGAAGATGAGATAAAAAAGGCTAGTGTAAATAAAACCAAAACCAAACCATGGCCTATGAAAAAGATGTCTACTATAATTATTCTTTTATATTATGGTAAATTCCAAAGTGTTCTGGGCCATAAAAGTAGCATCTTTACTTCTTATTTCTTTGTAACTCTCTCTACTTGTTCTAATCTTCTCCGCACCCCTCAAATACAGAACTCTTCAGGGCCCGCATGAAAGCAACAGTTGGCAGTTGTCACTGTCTGCTATGGTTAATATGCTACGCTGAGACAAACCATTTGAGCTTTGCTTATCTGCGTGATGTAGAAGAGTTGGATGAGTTGAAATTTTACAGCGTGGCAATATTCTTGCAAGATTACGTGCTAAGAATGTCTGTTTGGAAATGTCAAAGCAACATTCTTGCCTGCATTTTATTTGTTTTCTTTCTTGTGTTGCAGGGCAGGGGGCCATATTGTACTCTGAGTCACAGTAAGCACACGTTTGCTATTAAGCTGGCAGAGGGGTAGCTTAGCAGTACCAGCTCTCTCTTGGATGCTTGCGTGAGTCTGCATACGTTCAGATTGGGGTGACCCTTTTAGTCAGCTACAAGTCATTACTTCAGTTCTACTACCTAATGAACTGCCCACATTGCTCCAAAGACTTCTACTCAAAAATATGTCAAAGAATTGCTATTACTCATTCCAGAATAAATGGGCATATGTGTATACTTCACTAATAGTTGGAAAGACTCCTACATTGGTTTCTTTTTTCTGTTTGAAATGCATGATTCTTTATGCAAATTACAAGCTGTGATAGTACCACTTTAAACTGGGATGGCAGAAATACGCATACTGTGAAACCTTACAGATTATAAAGAAGATTTTTTTTTTCTGTTACTAGAAAATGAATTTTTTTAGGTCAAAACTCTGTCTACTCAAGGACTTTCTATGATGGAAATAGTGTTTCTCGATCCTCTACTTGGGAGTATTTCTTCAATATAGAATGATTAGTGGCTTTTCATCACTTTTTGGAAGAAACCGAAATAGAACTAATTCTTTTAAATGCTGAAATTCTAGCAAAAATGCCAGTCTCTTTCTTGAACGTAGTTAATTAAAGCAGGATATTTTGACTAGACAATTAATCAAGAGAATGAGTTACAAAACAATACCCTTGACTAGCAGAAGTGTCACGGAGATAAATCCCTATGTGCTGCTGTGGCTGTATGGGTCTAGGAAACTTCCTGCCATCTACATCCTAAGCATGCTATACAAGAGTAAACAGGAATGCAGAATACCCTTCATATGCCTTCCTAAGTGAGCTTCTGCTTGGGCAGCTTGCCAGGATGCTGTGCTGGGGCACAGAGGGAGGCATAAAATTTCAAAACCCTTGCAAGCGCAAGAACAAGGCAGTTGTAGATTTCCAGACTGAGGGCTGAGTCCACTGAAGTGCAGGCACCTGTAGAATTTGGAAATGTTTAGAGAGGGAGAGGCTAAGTAAAACAGAACTATCTCAACACCTCAGTAATTCCTGCAGACATTTATGCTGATAATGTTTAATTACCATTACATGACCCATGACATTTGCAGAAAGTCATTCATCCTGTGGATGTAAATATGCTCTAACCTAAGAGCAACCACACCTGTTTTCAGGAATACCAAGTCAAGATCTGCTTTATTTCAAATAAGGGAACAAAAAGTCTGAACTATATTTTTGGTGAAGTTCTTTATTTTTTTTAGACACTCCTATTTTCCTCTTCTTCCTTTATTTTGAGGGCTGGGGTTGTCTTTGTATTTATCTTCTGCATGGTCTGCTCCCTTTAAAACAGCATACACATCCCAAAACATCTGAGTCTATAATCTCTGAGAGAATTAATTCTTATTGATCTTATTCCAGTGTTCTCTGGAACACAGAGAAACCCATCGTGGCAGCTTTCCTAGAAATGCCTGAGAAGGCAGAGAGGGAATGGTATCGTGCAGTCCTGGGAAATAAACAACTTCCATTTCATTAAAGTTTAGGCTGAAGCTTGTCATGAGTAGAATGGGAGGCTGTATAACTCAACAGAGCCATCCCAGGTCTTCAGCGCTGTCCCTGTTGCGTATCATGTTTTTAGAATTTCCTATGGATGATGGAAAATGAAGCACAAATCCAATAACCAGAGACCCAAGTCACTACTGTGTTCTGAAACCAGCCAGAAGAGGGCTGTACTTTTATGTACGCTCTAGCAGGTGCTTTGTAATATATTTTGCCAACACACTGGATTTGCTTTGAGATGCATTATAACATTTGCTAAGGCTGGTAAATTGAGTGATACGATTATAAGTATTTTACCCAACACGTTAATGCACTTAATGAAGTGCAGATAATCGTACTGCTCAATTTATAAAAATCGTCAAACCTCATAATTACTTCCATTATATTGTAGTATTTTATGGATTAAATCCTTTTGGAGTTTATTCAGGAGGTAGAAATATTAGTTAATTTCAGTGAAATTATTTTAATTGTTTAATGTTTTTAATTTTTTTTTCCAGAATAATTTGTTTTGCAAAGTATAACGCCCCTTTCACCAAACTGAGATGTTGAAACCAACCTAAGGATAATATTTCTGTTGCTAAAATATCGTAAAAATGTTTGATTTTTTTCTTTTTCCTCCTGTTAAGTGTAAAGAATTTGGTCTAAAGAGGAGAAAGTAGCCTACAGAATGGTGACACAAGTTTTTACATACTTAGTTATGGACTGCTTACTGAAGTAAATGCATTTCATGATGAAATCTCTTAATTTTTTGCTATGTTAGTTAATCAGATAGACATGATTTAACAGTGATGTCTGTACAGGGGCTGTTAAAGTCATGGGACTCTGAAGATAATTTTCTTCCCACATGGAACTTGGTAGAGAGGGAGCACAGTGGAGAGGGCAGGGAGAAGGATTTTAAGTGATGCTGAGCGTTCAGTTCAGATGTAGAATGACTTCTCAGTTAGAGAGTAATGGTAATGGACAGTTTTCCCCAGTGATGTCCATGAAATTATAGGGTTCATTAACTAAGATCAGTTTAACTGGAGTTGTCTTAGCTTTCTTTTTCTTTCTCTAATAAACAATTACAAAGGAGACAGTTTTCTGAAAGAAGGACACTTGGATGTCTTCCGGAAATGTGTTAGTGATGGAAGAGCATCAATTCCCATATGTGCACTTGCCACAGGCATCACAAGCTTGTGACAAGCCCCTCTGGGCTACCTGCACCTGAGGTGCCTCTCAGGAGTGGTGAAAGGCATTCAAGGACTTCTGTGGTGGGTAGAGAGCTGCCTTCTGTTTCCTTCTAAATAGCTCTTTTTGCTCATTTGTTATTTCAGTTGTTATATGGGCATAGAAAGACTTGTGGAAGACAGGGATTATGTGCAGGCTTAAAAGATAAAATACATCATGTCCAAATACTTTTTTATTCCCCTAGTCCAATTATAGAGAGTTGACCCAAAAGTAAACAGGGAAAATGAAACAAGGGAAAGAAAGAACAGAAACAGAAGGGAAAAATGCTGAGTGGATTTCTTCTGTTATCTGTTACCAGCCTTTAGTTTACAATATGTTCAGCTTAATAAAGTACTTAATAAAATACAGTTACGTTTTCTAAGGGAGTGATACTCTAGGCACTGTAATATTTTGCTGAACAGGGAAGTAAGCCTCTGAATTCTGCCCAATTTGATCTGATGTATCAATGGGAAGGGAAACAAAACAAGTTTCAAGAATGGACCTTGATCAGTTCATAAACGAGGCTGTTCACTGTGTTAGCTTGAGATGGTTTGGGCTCTGACTCAGAAACCTGGGTGATTTCTTCCTGTGCTATGTTGTCCTTAGGCTTTACTCAGGCTCTAGAGACAGAACGGTTGTGAGGCTTCAAGCTTGAGAATTGAGCTTGACTTCCATATTCCCCATTAAATCATCTTTTTCTGCTCAAGACATGATTTTCCTTCGTCTTTTGGATGGTATTCTGATTGATGACTCTGTAATTTTATTCCATGTAATATGGATTTATTCAAATGAAATCACAAGTCTTTAGTAACTATTCCTTTTGGTGATGCACAAAATCCTTATATATCTCTGGGGGGCTCACTCTGTCTTAACTAACAGAAATTAAATATATCCACAAATACTCTTCTTTCATTCCAGCTATGAGATATGGTTTTCAAATACAATTAAGAATGCAGATCTAGCTTGAAGAGTGTATTCTATACTAAGTCACTTTGTCAATTAGAAAAGTTTCCTATTGAAACAGGTGTTAAGGTTTGTGGACTGTAAGGCAGATCAGATGTCATCTCGGGGACTGCTTTTGTGGCCTTTCAGTTAATTAACCGAAAAAAGAGAGCACAGACAATAGATAGGTTGATGTAATACCAAACATTCACCGCTACAAGTGAGCTAAAATCTTAGTTTTTGGTGCAAAGGGGACTTTCTTGTCTCCAGACTTCCCATCGGGAGGTATTCCAGTATTATGAGATCTTCACAGTTCACCATTTTAGCAATCTGTGTCACACGCAGTTGAAAGCACGGTGAGAGAGTTTACACAGTGCTGTTGGTTTTGCTTACCCAACATTATTAATTCTCCACTTCTACAAGCTCTGAATTTCCCACTGTTCTAATTCATTCCTTTCCATGCATGGAATGAATAGATTTTAGACAGTGAAGGAATACAAATAAAACCAATGCCACTAGCAGCTAGCATGATGAGATACCAAGATTAGCCTCAGCCTTTCCCTGATTAATTTGCTCAATCAACTTATTATCCTTACTGAAATTATTGTTCACTGTTCACCAAATGGAGAAGAAAGCAGTCATTCCACTGCAGAGGCAGTGCAAGGGGATGGAGGGCAAGAACCTGTAATTTGTGCACTCAAGCAACCCTAAGACACTGAATCTTTGAAATCCTGTTGGACTAAGATAACAGACACAAGAAAATGCTAAATTGGCATATATTCAGCTATATTCTGTATTCTGTGTAAATTCATTATATAAATGAATATCAGGTTGAACTACTCAGTTGTTGATTACTGTCATCTAACAAGGGGGCACACGGTTATAAAATCAAAGAACTTTTGGAAGGCGGAAACCAAGCTGGTATTTGTCCATCCACGGCAGGCTTGTGAGAAGAAAGCAAACCGAGAACTTGCACTGTTTTCATAGCTTAAGCTAGCTGCCCAAAGCTTTTGCTGCAGTGTTAAGTTACTTTCAGTTTAGTTTTAGATGCAACATCCTGTGCTACATTCTCCAAGAACTGAGTCATTCCTACTTTTATAGTGTTTCTGATTCATTGTGTTGAGTTTCTGAACTTAAGATGTGTATTTGTGGTGGTGGGAAGTGGGATGGTCCTTGTGTGAAAGCAGAGAGAGAGAGCATAGTCCCAAAGCTGATGGCTAAGTAATAGATGGAATGAAAGCATTACAGACGCTACGTGCTACAGGATCTTTGTGGTGAAAAAAAACCCCTAATTTCTCATAAACTTACTCATGATAGTCTTTCAGAGCAAGAAAGGAGAAAAAAAGGAAAATGAAAGATGCAGTTTATTGATGATAAAGAGGAATTAAGGATGAAGAATAGAGAATTAATTCTGTAGTATAAGATTCCATGAGTTGTATCCCTTCCATCCTGTCAGAGCCCCAGATGGCCTTCCAGCTGTTGTTTTTTTCCAGGCAGCTTAACTCTTAGACACCTGAATTCATTCCTTTGAAAGCTCCCGCTGGAGGCTTCTGGCTGTAAGCATGCCATGTCCTCAGCTCTACTGAAGTCCTCAGAGAAGTCAGAAACAACGGCTGTGATTAGCAGCCTGATTTACTTCATCTGATGCTGTGGTCATCATGGCCATCTCAGTGTTGCACTGGAGTATGGGGTCCCTCTACTGCCAGTGGATGTTGATTTTTGCAGATGTTCGAATGCCCTTCCCAGTCTGGCTGCGGTCAGAGCCTGCCTGGCTGGGAGGGTGCTGTGTCCTGTGGGGCTTTTGCATGTGACTGAGCCACATGCACGCTCAGAGAAAGTGCAAAAATAAAAATGCTTTGGGGAAGTTAGTCCAAGCAGAGCCTATAAATTTGGGATCTCTAAGGTTGAGGGCAGCAAGTGTGCAGACTATGATCCACATGCTCAGAGACACAGAAAAATAATATTTGTAAGTTCAGAGTCTTACTTGGTAGAAAAAAACCTCCAAAAACATGAACGTAGAATTTTATTTTCTTACAGTGTTCCTTAAAAACAGCTGCTATTAAAGCAAGATTTTTACTGTAGTCAATCCTTTGTTAATTTAGCACCTCTTAGTTTCCTCAAATAGGGGGTTCCTGTGACAAAGGAGTCCCCCAGAATCTGGAAGAACAACCTGAACCTGCTTCCTTTCCTTCCTTTCTTCTTTTCCTCTTTTCTTCAATTTCTCTCTTGCTATGATCAGACTCCATATTTATATGAAAAACTGGCATTGATTTTTAATGGAGTGTTTTTAGATTTTACATATGTTAACAAAAAGGGGCTCAGTGTTCTACTGCAGGAGGGATCTGTGATAGGAGAATGAGGTCTGCCTCTGCATTTTTCTGTTGACTGCCTAAACTCTCCAGAGTCTATTTAGGTGGACGGAGAAGTCCCCATTTGGGCCCAGACATTTAAAACTTCAATCAGGCTATGCCTAGCTTAATCATCTCATTAGCAAGATTGTATTTCATCCCATGTGTATTCTATGCCAATAGAAGAACTCTTGTAGGAGAGAAATCAAGGCGATTTGATCAATCCATTATTTAATATTATGAAATGCAGACACCATTTCATTTAAAGGGAGGGGTGGGAAATGTCTGAGTTATTCTTGGAGGAGAGGTCAGTGAAATTTAATTATGATTAAAGTAATTACTCAGAATTTGCAAAACATAAGAGCCTTAATGCAGCTGAATGGGGTCTAATCAAAGGTCTAGATAGCTCACGTCTCTGTCAAAGGCATTTTGTAGAAAAAAACCACTAAGGAACAGGGTGTATGTGCAGAGTGATTCACCAGGATTTCCTAGACCATGGAGTGTAGCTGGACTGTTTTGTTTAATAGCCACTTGATCAATCTGTGCTCCCTGAATTTATTCAATTTTTATAGGAGCCTGAGAGCAGTTAAAAGGCTTTGGCATATTCTAACTGCAGATATCTGTGGTTTTAAACATTAAAGAAACAAGAGCTTCTGTGAGCAGGGGCACAATGCAGTCTTATTAACTATGGCTTGGTATTTTGTGGTTGAACTGGTTAAGAACTTTAATCAAAGTTTTATCTGTTGTTGGGGCATTGGAAATGACTCTGTCCTGTGTGGATGCTATGGTGTCTAGCAGAAGCTGAGATCAGTCTTTCTCTCAATGAGAGCATTAAGTGGATCTCTCGTCTCTAATCAGCTTTGTGCTTTCACAAAAGATGAATGTACTTAATAAGCTTTCGGACCCCTGTCTCTGTCAAATTTGGCAAAACTGTGCAAAAAAGCTGGTAGACCTCATCCAGTGTGCCAGAAAAAGGCTGTATCCATCAACACAGAATATGATAGTGTGTTTCCATAAGTTTAGTTTCTTTATGAAACGGAAATTACAAATGTCTGCAATGTGCAAAGCATGCCAATAATGTGATCAAAACTCAATTTGGAGTGTTAAATGAATGGCCTCTTACTTACCCCTTGAAATTAAAGCTGTTACAGTAAATACTGGGTTGGTTTTTTCCCCTCTTAGAAAGTAATTACTGGTAATAAAAAGGGGAAGGAAAATCTTTTTCCAAAATAATCTCCCCCCCAGAAGAGAAAAATAAAGGAATCATAGGAAGGATTTTATTTATTGATGAGTTATACATTGTTAGCAAGACACTGAAAACTGTCAGTGCCTACATCTTTCAGGCATGGCAATATTTACCTTCTTACAGTATTTGTGTCATTCAGAATGCAGCGTGGCATACTGTAAATATCACAGTAACTGTAAGTACTGTGTGTGGTAAATGTCAGGATTTTAATTGTGCCTACTAGGCCATGGCTGCCTTATTGCTTATTTAGAGGAAGCATGTAATGAGCATCTCCGCAGGAAGTTACATGATGATGAAGGGATTCATCAATATAGTTTACCTGATGCTGCTCTATGAGTGAAGTTGTTGGTATGTAGCTTTAGGATGTAAAAAAATGGAACCTGAGAAAAGGAGAAAGAAGAGGAGAAATGGGTTTCTGTGATAGTATCTCTCCCACATACACATCAGTTTAATACCGCCACAGTGAAATAAATTGTCAATGCTATAATCTAGGCTTTTTGCCTAGATGCTGCCTCACCTTTGCAGGATATAAATAAAGAGGCCATTGTCAAAGACGGCAGCTGGAAGCAAATAGAGGAATTTAACTCCCTGCACTATTCTCAGCTGGTTTAAGAGTGTTTTCTTCAGCTGTGAACAGAATTTAATTCTTACCACAGAGGTCCAGCTTGGTCCCTCGCAGTTCCAGCATTTGTGAGCATTTTTCACAAAGATTCAGATAGCTCACGGTCTGCCTGAGCCAGTTTGTTCTGGGACAGGTAAAAGGTCTCAGCAATGTGCTAAGCACAAATTTCCACTTCAGTTCTGCCACTGTAGATACTAATGACCAAGATGCATCCATCGTGGTGGTGAGTTTGAGGGAAAGTTGCAGCAGGTTCAGAGTTACCTACTCTGCTGGCATCACAGATTAGAAGAGAAGATACTCTTCTACCCGAGTCCTTCTCGCAGCACCCCTTTCTGACCTTTCCTTAATTCTCCAGCACCAGGGTGCATAATGGTTTTCCTTCTTTTGTCTTACGTGTAGATTTGCCGAGGGGCTAAAGAAGGTTTAACCCTCATCGCCCTCACATTAGCCTGAGTTGTGCTGTCCGGTGTTCCTCAATTAGCAGCTCCTACACATGTGTCCTTTGCGTCAACTCCTCCAAAGCAAGGTAGAAATACTGAGCTGGGGTCCTCAAGTGTTCTTATGTTGTGACACAGCAGAGGGAGGAAGAGCTGGTTCTTCCCCTTCAAGGGTGTTTCTCTCCCTGCCTACACCATCCAGTTCTGCGGATAGCTGCAGGATAGCTCTGGGTGTAAAAAACGACAGACCTGAACCTCAGCACAAAGCTGCCCTAGGAAGCAAATTTGCAACTCAGCTGCTGAAAAAATTTCCCTGTAAGCTCTTAACTCCTGTCAGTGACTTTTATGTGTTCATCCCGGGGGCAAGATTGCGCTGCAGGCATTTTATGTTCTTTTGTTGCATTATGTGAATTGCAGTAATGCTTTGCTGTTAGTTCTTTGGCTTGGTTTTTTTTGGAAAAATGTTTGGAGATAGGCCTTAAACTTTTGATTGTTATTGAATAGGGACCTAAACTGCCATTCAGTGGATTTGTTGCCAAACTGCTGCCACTAGGAATGGACTTGAGGACCAGCCCAGTTCCACCTAATCCCATGTTACCTATGCACCCGCGTGTAGCCTCCTCTGGGTGACAGAGGGATGTAGCAAAGTTGTTCTTTTCTGTGCAAGGAGTGATACTCCAGCTTTGCTGGGATTTCTTAGGAAAATTAAGTCTGTTACAGGTGGCAAGAGAAATATTGATTATGTTGGTCTTATTCTCAAGTTAGTGTTTTAAGAGATTTTTCATAACATTTAAATTGTATTATTACTCATTTCCAGGGCACCTAATTGCACTATACATCATCTGGCTGCATGGAAAAAATATGCTGAAATCTGGAAATGGATGAAATAAATGCTTGGGTTAGTCCCATAGCATAATATTTTCTTCTAGAAAGAAAAAAAATATCTTTTATTCTTTACACCATAGGAGAAGGGGAAAAGCTGGAATCTATTTATATCCATTATAATTCTGCTCCAGTGACTTTCCGCACATTGCTTTGTTGTGTTAGGTGCTCGTGTTCAATTATGGAAATGATGCTTTAGGAAGAAGCTCTTTTTAATAAAATGCACAGAAGTTACGAAGAAAACAGGCTGATGATCACTGTAAGGTGACAGATGGAGGCTGAATAAACAATACAGAAGTAATATTAAGGTATTCTGTGGGTTACAATTGGATTCTGGGTCATAGACTCTGTACTGTACAGATTTGAATAGGCATTGCAAGTGCTTCTTGCTATTGACTGCATTAGGATCCCAAGGCCTGACAGCATTGAACAAATTATTCAGATAGCTTGGATATTCCTGTCTCAACTCTTCACAGACTGCCAAGTATATCCTGCTTTTCAGAAGACAGTAGAAGCCAGGGATGCAGTCTAAATGTAGGGACTGTGCTTTATCATTTAATTAAGAACAGTTTTTGATTCTCAGCTGTGGCTGGGTGTTTTTTTCAGACTGATTATTCTGGTTGTGTAAAGAACAAGACACAAGATGTATTCTTGTGCTGCTCCCAACCAGATACAAGCACTTCTGATAGATAGTCTATAGAAAAGAAATGTGTGTGAGGGAAAGTACCTTCTAAGCTGTATTGAAATGAAAGGAAAAAGAGATACCTTAGGCTTTCTCAGCTTGTCATGATGGGTTCCAAGCATGGCACTGAGGTAAAAGGCATATCCTGTAACTGCCTCTCAGAGGCAATGTGGCAAATGTTAATAGTGACATTCCCTAACTTGATAACTGCAGAAGAGGAGACACATGACATTGATTTTCCTTCCTGCTGAGGCACATGTTATAATGTGCAGAATCCTCTATTGCTTTATTGGGGAATGTGACCACTTGATGACACCAAGGATGAACTAACTCAGCACGAGAGTTTAGGATACCTGACATAATGAAATGGGCCATACTGGAAACATTTTCCCTCAAAGCTTGTTGAAAATAATCTGTTTCATCTGCCTGTTGAAACCCTGATGCTCTAGTATTTTCTGTAAAAACTGCTCATGTACAAGCTGCCTATCAAGAAATATTCATAGAAAATAATTGGCTAAACCAGTTTTGAAACATGAGTCTAAGAACTGCAGACTAATTGTGTCAGTATTCAAGCATAAGAAGAGATAAAATTCAATGAATAAATGATTCATCATTAATTACTGCCGTTTCACACGCAGTCAGAGTATGATAGGCACGTGCAAACCTTGCCCAAAGATCATCTAATAAGACAAAAAAATGTATTCCTGATGACTGCCTGAATATTAGGTGCAGTCAGCAGCGGCAACATAATAAAAATACCTTTTTTTTTTTGTGAGAAGTTTGTTATGAAACTGTTTTTTCAAGCTAAATTGCTCAGTTAATCTCTGAAGTCAATCATCTCTTTTGCTTCACCCAACCTAACTTGGTTTCTTCTAATGCACCCGCCTGTTCTGCTAGTCTCCATCATGAGGCATTTCTGCAATTCTATCAGCAGTTCATGCCTTCAGAACTAATGCAGTGTAGCTAAATATGCTATTTTTTTTGTGGATAAAGCAGGAGGAGTGGGTTATGCAGAATTACGAGATACTGAGGTTGTGCATCCAACATTATAAAACGTTCATATAGTTATTTTTTAAAATAACATTATTGGAACTTTATTTGTGGCTTTGTAAAGATTCATTTATTTACAAGTTTGTGACTGATTGAAATATTCATGCCATTAATAGAGCTTCTCTTCTTGAGATGTCTGCATTCACAGAAAGTGTGTTCAGGGCCCTTCCATGATAAGGGGTGCAAGGTTACAGGATTAAAACACGGCAAATTCCAGTATTTCAGTGGCTTTAATGATACTGTCATTTGGACAAAAAAGGCACCTAAATGTACCACAGATTAGTACCATTCTGTAGCATTTAATTTTGTTGGTAGTCATTACAACAGTCAGTGCATGCACTGATACCACGTGAAGCAGCTGTCACAACGTCATCAGGAACACAGTTTCCTTTAACTGTAGCACATGAACTGCAAGTAAAGAAAATGTGGAGCTGAGAATTTAGGAAAATATGAACTGTGATGAATTTGGACCCTTTCTGGCAGTCAAAGGAATAGTGCACCAGTTGCTACCTGGTGATGGAAATACACATATTTTAATTCAAACTGAAATTGTTTTCTGGATGTACTTTATACAGATGAGTTACAGTTTTATAATCTGTTATGGCAGTCCCTAGAACATTTCAGGAAGGAAGTAGAACTGGTTTTGTTATGGACTATGGTGAAAACAGTTATTTTTTCTACATTTCTATCCCTAATCTTTGAGTTCGATGATACAATTTGGATAGAAAGCACAGATGGAGGCAGTGTATAAAATCTTTCTTAAGACAACTAAACTGAGCTGTAAAAAGCACCATGGGAGAAGATGGCATGATTAAAGAACTAAAAGTCTTAATGAGAGTGAATTTTAGGAGGTATGAAAAACTGTTGGACTGTATAAAAGTGAGGTCATATCTGCTACTGCCGAAATCCGTCAAGGTGCCCATCTGTCTGGCCTCCTGGGATCACCACAGAGCAGCACAGCAATCGCCCAAGGGTTTATCTGAACCTCAGTTAAGACACATATGTTTTGATTTTATTTGTGGAGAGAAGCCTTGCTCTGGAATCGGAACACATGGAAATTTGAGATAGTTAAGATGCTGATTTTTAAACACTGACAATACTTAAACCAATAATAAATGTGTCATTGCCAATAATAAATGTATCTGGAAGGCTGAAGTACCGGTAACCGATGTGTTTAGGGAATTTCATGTCATAACAGTAATGCTAAGTCCTGTACAGAGTGATCCTTAAGTTCTCACTTCTCAGTTTGTTGGTCGCTGACCCAAAATCCCCATCTACTAAATTTGAAGAATGTCTTTTAGCAAAAAAGAATCAGTATGTAGAGCATATTCTTGTCTGCTCCTTTCCTGAATGACTGGTAGATCCCATTCATCTGTTACTTGCAGAAGATCCCATTCCTCTATTACTTGCAAAAATCAGAAGAGTTAGAAGGGTAATAATATGTAACTTTCTACCTTCTTTCTGAATTCAGAAAATCTTTTTGTGATGCTTACTGATCTGTATTAAATGGACCTTCCCACCACCACCTCCTCCATTACACACATACCTTTTTATTTTTTATTTTTTTAAATTACTTCTGGTCACCTGGTTGGTCTGATAGTATTAAGACTATGGAGGAAATCAATCTAGAGCCTTTTGAGTAGGACTGGGAGAAGATACTTGACCATCTTGACTTTCTATCTCTACCTCTTTTCTTGGCTTATAAAAAAATGAAGCTGTCAGCCTTTGGATCTGGAGAATATTTATATTCTCACTGGTTACACTGGGAATAGCAAGGCAGACAGATGCAAATCACCTGTGTATAGAAAATAGTGGTCTTTTTGATAATTCTGGTTGCATGAGGCCTTTAGAAACTACAACTAATCAGAGATCAATTTTGTCTGTTGTGGTTGCTTGATGTCCCACGATATGACACAAGGGTTTCAGCCTATGCTTAAATACTGTAAAGTTTTGAGAATACTGAAATGGTGTACCTTAATGTATTAAAAAAATCCCTATAAATCAAAACAGGGCAATTTTACAGTTACTGAAAAGATGAACTTCTAAGTGGTAAAATTTAAATACCGGTGAAAGTCTTCACATTTGCAAGAAAATACCTCAAATTCTCTGAAGAACAGACCATATGTGTGTTCTGACACTGTATCACCTGTTGGTAGGGTAACTGTTCTTTTGAAGATAGTCCTTCCAAAAATAAATTTCTTGAAGATGCAGACTGAAATGTCCTCAGAATTGAAGAGGTGAAGACTTTACTAACTACAGTGTCTTCATACAGTAATCTTTGTGAAAACCTAAAATAACGCTTGTCACTTGTTAAATACAGTAGTCCTTTTTTTATTTACTGTATTTCTTAAAATATATTTGAGAATGCAAAGCTCACAATTTACATGATATATTTTTATGATGTATTTTAATTATTTTTTTTATCACCAAGACTATTTTAAACAAGTGAGCTATTGAGGCAGGCAGCTGGGCAATGAATAAAGGCTCCAAAGATTGAGTCTGGAAGAAAAAATCTAGCCCAAAGACAAAGGGATTTTTTAATTTCCATTTTTATTACTTCTTGTAGTGTGTTACAAGAAGCTACAAAGATGTGAATTACTGAAGGACGTGAAAAGGTAATTATAAATGGATTTAAATAAGGGACAAAGTGGCATTCCAAGCACGAGGTTACTCATTTAGTTCAAGTGTCTGTCTTTTGTTACATCTGGATGGATGTCCTGAAAATGTTCAGTGACACACCAAAATTTAATACAGACAGTGCTTTTAAATTCCCTGAAAGAAGAACAACAGATAATCTGTTTTAAGATTATCCTCCCTTCAAAAAGAGACCTTTAAATATTTTGTGTAGTATTCCAATTTATTATCTGTTTCATTGAGTTATGTAGGGCTGCCTCAGGCTGCCTTCCTTCTAGAAAGTTTTAAAACTCTTCTAAAGGTGTAGAAATTTGCCTGTGAGAGAATTAATTTCTCCACTGCGAGAATTCAGGTATTTCAGGAGTGGAGCCTGCCATGTTTTTATAATTCACAACACCTAAAGCAAGGACTTGGGAGGAAAAGATAACATATTCTCTTGGGATGGAAAAGAGAATTCCTGAAGCAATGGGAGGGGAGGGGTAGTAAAATTTTGGCCAGATTACTTGATAAATAGAACATTTAACAGTGTAGCTTTCTAGCATATATCAAAAATTATGTATAAAACAAGAGCAACCTGTTGAAAGGGGATATACAGTGATGCTTCTGTGGTTTAGAGAGATTTTCGCTAAAAACAAAAGCATAAGAGGAAACTGTTTTTTAAAAGGCCCAAGGTAACAGCACTCTGACCTTTCAGGGACATGACTGCTGCAATTAATACAATTTTCATGCCAGTGAATTGGTGGCAGAGTTACAGATCTATCAGAAGTCAAGAAAGGAAAGAAGCACAAAAAATTTGTTTGTTCTTTAATATTTGGGTGTTTTGTTGATGACACAGATTTTATTTAGGTTTCACTGGGTTAATAGTGCCATAAAGCGTTTTTTTGTTGTGAAAAAAACCCAGAAACTGCAGCAGTAAAATGTGAAATGTATTGCTGTGGGTATTGGGAGTGTCTGCATCAGTTAAAGGTATTGTTTTGTTCATGGTAACAGGAAAACATGCCCTAGATAACAGGGATAATAAACTGCTCTGTTTCCCAAGAGACAGATTTCGTCACTAGGTACTTGGTTTGTCACAATGGTGTATGCCACGTCCATGGCCATCCTGATGTTTAGACAGTACTTGGCAGTAGCAGGAGCAGTAGACCAAGACCTGGCTGTGTTCGTATCCTTTTTCTGTATCCTCCTAACCAGGGGGTATTAAAGGCAAGGTCTGCTGCATGTCTTCCTAAAGCAGACTTGATACCTGGAAGTGCTAGAGATTTTCTTGCCCATAGCTAAAAATCCTTATTGTGTGGTAGAAAGAGCCCCACTGCAAGTGCTTGGTTCACCGCTGATAACAGGCTGCTCCAAATGCACTGAATGGTGAAAACTGCCATTTTCATTTGGCAGATTGTATATTTATTCCCGTGGGTTATCTAATCCTGTTATCCCCCCCTACCTGTCTCTTCCTTCCTCCTGCTCTTTCCCTTCCCTTGTTGTCCTCCTTCCACTCTTTAACTGTCTCCTTCTAACTTTTGTCTTTCCTCCTGACTGGACCACCATAAGTTATTGATGTGCCAGGAGGTCTTTTGTGTGCTGTATATGTTCTCCATGGTTTTTGTTTTGATCTTTTTTGAATTAAGTGTTGACAGGGTAAAAACAGCGTGTCCAAAGTGTATGGTAAACTGATATGGCTCTGTAGACATTACCCAAATGTAAATAATCACTTGAATAGTTATTCCTGCATTTCTTGTTGTCTAAAGGTCAGAAAGCTATGAATCACTGCGAATGCACAAGACATGTCTCTGGGTACTGGTATGCTGCTGTACAATGTATTCTAAATGCCACCACCACCAATTAAGTAAGAGCTGTAATAGGAGAACATATGAAAACAGGGTGACGGTAACGCAGTAACTGTGGTAATCTTGGTTGTCTCATTGGTGTTCATATCAGAAGAATGTAGGGTAAGAAATGAAGCTGCTTATATATATAGTGAGGGAAACTTTATCACAAGCATTTCCGAGTATAAATCTGTATCTGTGGCATGTGCAGTGGAACAGGTAGGCGTACAGGGTGGTTGGTATTCACCTGCTCTACTTTAAGCGTTCAAACGCTATGTGTTTGTGATGGTGTTAGTTATCATAAGCTGTCTCATAGACTGCACGGAAAGATGAGGGCAGCTTCAGAAGCCAATTTATTTGACTTAAATATTTGCAGTGGGAGCAGATGAGCATCACTCATGGTAGGGCTGGTTTCTCCCCAGTGATGATAAACAGAATCTAGATGGATACCTTGTATTGTAATTTGCAGACACTGAAATTTAGGTGATACTGCTGCCATCTGTGATTACCTGATTTATATGCACTTTTTGGAGAACAGACAAAATATTCAGGCCTAGGGCTAGTGGAACATTTTGACAGTTTGTTTTTTTTTCCCTATATGGTCTCGCTCCACACAAACCGCTTCACAGCACAATGAAAATAAGGGCAATGAGGTCTACATGGAACAATCAACCGAGTGCCTCTCGGCAGTAACAGATGTTCAGTAGTGACTCTGATTTTCACTTGCTTAGGATGCACTCCCCTGCTTTCTACGGCTGTCTGCCCAGCCCCATTGCTATTTAAGAGAGTACCCATACAAGGGTAGCAGAAAGGATTGTGTTTCTGGGTCTCGGTCACCTCTAGGGTACATTTGTGGCATATCTTTAAACTTCTGATAAGTACGTACTGTACTTATATTTTATCTTCTTTATTGGCCTAACGATAGGACATCTGGCAGAGAAGCAGTGTGGTCGAGTGCAGTGGTCTCCAGAGTGGGGTTTGCACACCCACGGGGGTGTGCAAGACAATCCGCTGGAGTGCAAGAAGAGTATTTTTTTTGTAGTATTAATAAAATAAATAGAAGTAACAGTAGTGTGTGTTTAATCTTCATCCTTTTAAATTTCTTCTTTCTGGGTATGTTTAAAATTTTAT
>JAAGNO010030196.1:73794-89400 GCA_033439905.1 Ceryle rudis | reverse complement strand
ATTTCTTCCTAATACCTAATCTAAACCTCCCCTGATGCAACTTGAGGCCATTTCCTCTCATTTTATCATTAGTAATTTGGGAGACCAACACCAGCCTCACTACAACCTCCTTTTAGGTAGCTGTAGAGAGCAATAAGGTCTCCTCTCAGTCTCTTCTCTAGACTAAACAACCCCAGTTCCCTCAGCCTCTCCTTATAAGGCATGCTTTCCCTCACCAGCATCACTGCCCTTCTCTGGACCCACTCCTGTACCTTAATGTCCTTCTTGTACTGTGGTGCCCAAAATTGGACACAGGACTCAAGGAGTGGTCTCACGAGTGCTGAGTACAGGGGCATGATCACCTCCCTACTCCTGCTGGTCACAGTGTTTCTGATACAGACCAGGATGCTGTTTGCCTTCTTGGCCACCTGGAAACACTGCTGGCTCATGTTCAGCTGGCTGTCCACCAGCACCCCCAGGTTTCTTTCTGCCAGTCAGCTTTCCAGCCACTCCTCCTTAGGCCTGCAGCATTTCCTGGGGTTGTTGTGACCAAAGTGCATGACCCAGTACTTGGCCTTGTTAAACCTCATCCCATTGACCTCAGCCCATCGCTCCAGCCTGTCCAAATCCCTCTGCAGAGCCTTCCTACCCTCAAGCAGATCAACACTCCCACTTAATTTTGTGTCATCTGCATATTTATTGAGGGCGCATTTGATCCCCTCATCCAGGTCATCAATAAAGATATTAAACAAGACTGGTCCCAGAACTGAGCCCTGAGGGACACCGCTTGCAACTGGTCACCAACTGGACTTAACTCCATTTACCACCACACTCTGGGCCCGGCCATCCAGCCAGTTTCTAACACAACAAAGAGTCCACCTGTCCAAGCTATGAGCTGCCAGCTCCTCCAGCAGAATGCTGTGGGAAACAGTGTCAAATGCGTTACTGAAGTCCAGGTAGACAACATCCACCACTCTTCCCTCATCTACTAGGCGGGTCAACTGATTGTAGAAGGAGATCAGGTTGGTTAAACAGGACTTGCCCTTCATGAACCCATGTTGGCTGGGCCTGATCCCCCTGTTGTCCTGCACTTGCTGCGTGATCACCCCCAAAATGAACTGTTCTATAATCTTCCCTGGAACCGAGGTCAGGCTGATAAGCCTGTAGTTCCCCTGATCCTCCTTCCTGCCCTTCTTGTAGAAGGGTGTCACACTGGCAAGTCTGCAGTCATTCAGGACTTCTCCCGTTAACCAGGATTGCTGATAAATGATGGAGAGAGGCTTGGCAAGTTCCTCCACCAGCTTCCTCAGCAGGCTCGGGTGGATGCCATCCAGCCCCACAGACTTATGAGTGTCCAGTTGGCTTAGCAGGTCTTTCACTACTATTTCCTGGATTGTAAGGGGATTATTCTGATCTCCATCCTGGTCTTTCATCTCAGGGGACTGAAGACCATGAGGATAACTGGTCTGACTATTAAAGACTGAGGGAAAGAAGGCATTAAGTACCTCAGCCTTTTCCTCATCCTTGGTAACAATGATCCTCCTCGCATCCAATAAAGGAAGGAGATTCTCCCTGGTTCTTTTTTCATTGTTTATATATTTGTAAAAACACTTTTTATTATCTCCTGCAGTGGTGGCCAGGCTGAGTTCTAGCTGAGCTTTTGCCCCTCTAATGTTCTTTCTACATGACCTAAATCCCTATACTCTTCCTGAGTAGCCTGCCTCTTCTTCCAAAGGTGGTAGACTCTCCTCTTTCTCCTAAGTCCCAGCAAAAGCTCCCTGTTCAGCCAGGCTGGTGGTTTTCCCCACCAGTTTGTCTTACAACACTGTGTCACTATGCAAAATTATCACCCTATTCCCTAACCTTAGGCCCTATAAATACAGGTGAAACTAACTTTTAATTTCACACTACCTTGATAAAAAAATTATTTCAGGATTAGAATCTCAGTCATAATGGGTATGTATCCATACTACACCTGTTGAGCAAGGAGGAAAAGAAGCCTGTGCCATAATTCAATCCCCCCCAGCCTAGACAGTCACACACCATAAAGATACTTTGCATAATTAAAAAAATTCCCTGAAGCCTGCTCTAAATTACAGTAGAAAGGCAGAGAAACTGCTGTATCAGGTAAAGCTTGCCACTGGCTCAACTCCAGCTTGATTTATACACCTCTGCAGTGTTACACAAATAGACAAAGGTGTTAAACTGGATACATAGGATCTGGCCACTCACACCAAGCTATATTCCAACTTTTTATATCCATGCCTCTGGGACAGTGAGCCTCACACCAAACTTTCAACCTTGTGCTGCATCTAGGAAGTATGTGAACACTGAAAGCCGTATGCTTCAAAGTACACCTGATGCAGTCCTTTTATAGCACTTGTATCAGGTAGAGATCAACTGGAAAAACCCCTCCCACTAAGATCTGTGAGCTGAGCATCATGAGCAAGGCTACCTTGCTGAGGGGAAACTCCACTGCGGTGTGTAGCCCCCTAGAGTTTGGCTCATCCAAACAAAAAGCTGCTTTTTTCCAGGGCACAAATTAAACAGAGCATCTCACCCAAGATTAATTTAATCCATGCACCTCAGTTATGATACCAAATAAGAGTATAGCAGATTGATTTATTAATTTATTCAGTGTTGAAAGCAGTTAGTGAAAACTGTATTTTTTACTCAGGTCATCCTACTGCATTAATTTCCACAGTGCTGTCTTAAAACATTTGACACAACAGCTTCTTGCTCAGCCCAAGGGGATGTAATAAAACCTGACTACGCTGCAAACAGAAGGCAAAAGTAAAAGAAATCCTTCCTGTGGATCTTCACATCCCTTGCTAGTTTCAGCTCAAGGTAAGCTGTAGCTTTCGCAACTCGATCTCTGTATACTCAGGCAATGTTTCTGTATTCCTCCCAAGTAACCTGTCACTGCTTCCTCCTCCTCTGCACTTCCTTCTCACACCTGAGCTGAGTCAGGAGTACCCTGTTCATTCCCACTGCCTTTCTGCCACACTTGAGCAACCTTCTGCACATTGCAATGGACTGTTCTTGTGCTCTGTGAAGGCTGTCCTTGAAGATTACCCAGCTATCCTAGCCCCCCTTAAGCCATGCAGTCCTGTTCACCATGAGATCCCACTAAGAAGATTCCCAAATGAGACAAAAATGTGCTCTCCTAAAGTCGATTAATAATTCAATATAATTCATCCATTTGCCTTTCACTCCCATTGCCTGACTAGCATACTGTCACAGATAGGTTTCTTGACTTTGCATTTGTAGCAAAGAGATCTGGCTAACATGAGCCATTAGATTACAAGAAAGAAAGGAAGAAACATGGAAGAAAAAGCATTGTCCTTTTCATTTGCTTTTTCCACTCTAAGAATCTCAGACATAATTCAGTCTAAAAGTGTGATTTATGGGTTTTACATCTCTGATATTTCTTCCCAGAACTACAAAAACCTAAGCAAAAGAAAATTCTTGGAAAAAATGTATTCAAAAAATCAATTCAAATCCTGGATGCTACACAAAACTTAAACTTTCCAGTAAGTTTCCTGAAGAGATGCTTCTATCAGTGAATAAACAGCAATTCTACTTTACACTCCTAATGAGATTCCTGAAGATCAGATTTCTTGTGGAAGTTGCTCCTTTTTCTTTAACATTTTATTGTGTAGGTTCAATAATATCAGGACTTTACATTCTAGCTAGCATACAAATAATTTAAAAACCTCAATTACTAGTGCAGGAAAAAAGGAATAAAAAAATAAAATATATTTAATTATCCATAACTAGAAAGACTGTGATACCCACTTCACAGTGGCAGCATCTCAAGTTTTAAGACAAGACTCCATAAAATATGCATTTACATGCTCACAGAAAGATAGAAAGGAGATCAGACTGCAACTCAAATGCCACCCAAGAAGAACTTTATCTCAAAATTTTATTTCTGTCTCAGCTAAAAAAACCCAAACCCTTCAGCCTCCTGGGATTAGAGAAGGCTACAAGGCAAATAACAGCTTTTTATACAGTTATTTAAAAATACAATAGTAGTGGTAATTAAACCACCAAAACCACAAAAACACAAGATAGCTTACATACTAATCCTAGATTTTTTTTCTAAATATAGAAACATAGCACATTTGTCAACTTCATGCATCATAAAAAATATTAACATATGGAAACCTACTATTTGCTTTATTCCTTTCAAAGAAGGATGGAGGTCAGCAGTTATTGTGCTTTACTAGTTTAGGAATAAAACTAAAATCAAGTAATTCAAAACCAAAGTTGTTTAATTGATCTAGAAATTAAAACCTGAACTGAAGAGGGCAGAAAAGAGGAGTTGTAAAGCAAAATGGGGAAACCTTCAGGGCTCAGAGACAGACCAACACACCAGGTTCACAAGCAGTTCCTTAGCTGGTTAGTTTGCTTTTAAAAACAGACAAACTACACTGCTGCTTCTCTCTCCCCAGAGCTACACCAGCCACACTTGACTCATCAAGTAGCAGGTGTTTTGAATGGAGGCAGTGGAGGCTGCTACACCTCCATCACCTCTGGGACCACAAGTGATCTAAATAGAAATCCACATTTTGATTTTGAGACTTCAAGTGGTACATTCACAACAGAGATACTGTATCTATAAATATGAAAGTATACACGAAGATATAAAGAAAATGAAATATTCTGGCAAGATGGATGGGGGAAGGTTCATCCCAACTTTAAACACTACAGAATTTCAGATTTTGTGATTAAAGACAAATCACAAATGAATTGCTTAGACAATTTCCTGAATGGTATTCAACAAAGTACACATGGAAACATTTCTCTGAAACTGATGGTTGCCTAAACTGATGGTTACCACACAGCGGTCCGTCCACAGAATGCTAGCGATTCTGGAATCTGTTTTAAGTGGCAGACACCAAATTATTTTTGCAAAGAGATTTATTACTGCTTAAGTGTGACTCATTCTGAAGAATTAGTAAATACTGTTTCAGGTACGGGGTGCTTACACACAGATAGAATAAGAGATTAACTGTAGCAGTGCCAAATTATGTTTAGTTGTTATGCAAATCCAATTCTTTAGTATTAAAATACATAGTTTCCCCCATCTCTCCCCTTAAAGGGTATTAAGCATTTTCATCCTCAAAAGACATAGCAAGGAAAAAGTGATCCTCCTTTTTCAGCCAGGAAGACAAACCTTCTGGGATATTATTAAACGAACAAGAGGAAGTCATCTAGATTGTGGATTCGCTGTCTTTAAGCTATTCTACAGTATGTATCCATAGGGATGCTTTTATGCTGTACAAAGATGTGATAGATTACAGTTTTTCAAAGTATGGGGATTTGCATTTAACAAAATCAAGTTCACAAGGAAAAGCTAATTCAAAAATCATATTGGAACAAAGAAATAACTGGTTTCCCCCTCAGCTATTTAATTTTGCTAATGTTGCTTCACAATGGTTGTTTGATGTTAGGCTTATTAAGCACATCTTTATCAATTATTTCCTTTTTTTTTTTTAGCACACATAACCCTAAGAGGTAGATAGTGACAGTTAAACTTTGTGGTAGCA
Source organism: Ceryle rudis (assembly GCA_033439905.1). NCBI lineage: Eukaryota > Metazoa > Chordata > Aves > Coraciiformes > Cerylidae > Ceryle > Ceryle rudis. Next base: position 83,866 of record JAAGNO010030196.1, on the reverse strand, counting down.
ACCATTTCTCCATGAAAAAGAAAAAATATCATATAATACTTTTTACTGAAAGCATCAAAACACTGAATTATTTTGCTGGAGAAATTGAGGCAATATCACAGGATTCCCCGAGAGTCCATCACTTAGAAAGAAACCCTTCTCTACGTGAATGGAATTGTAAGGATCAGTAAGAATTTTTACTGACCTTAAGGAAAATTAGTTATATTAGAAATATTTGCACTAGGATGCCAATATGGCAAAAGAGGGATTTTAAACTTACTGGCACCATGTTTAGATGATTATGAGAAACCTAGAAATGTCAATGATTCATAAAAGCTAATTATAAAATAAGCTATTGAATCCTGAATTTTTCTGTTGGCAGTATCACATGCTTGTAAAGAAATGCTTTGAAAAGACCTGGGATACTCTTCTCATATCTATGGTTGCACAGTAAGTTTTCCTTGTGAAGAGTCTCTTAAAAAGTCATCAAAATCAGCACATGAAATAATTAGCCTTTTGCAGAGCTAGGCAGCCATCAGACCTACTACATTTAGCACTTAAGAGCATAATGCATTTTGCAGACTTTTTTTTTCAGCTTCTGAACTCTAGAAATCGCCTTTTTTTCATCTAAGGGACATCTGTGACAGCATCTAAAAATAAGATACCTTAGATAAGACTACTTAGAGAATGAGATAACAGCAAACTTATTTTCATAATTTTCACGTACTCAGTTCATATTACCACAGTTCCAAGACTTATTTTAACCAAGCTAATCTAGTTGGCTATCTGTACTTTCTAATATAAAATTGTTTCTCAATGGTCTGAAACCTGGGCTGGCTTAGAACAGATTAAGAACTAGGAGTTTTCCTACTAAACATTAGCAGGTCACTTTTTTTTCTGCTTCAGATCTTCTACTACTACTAGGAAGGACCTATGGAGAATAAGCTTTTATTTCTAGAAAACATGATTTGATATTCCTTATCAAAGAAAATATTTAAATAAGTTTATTCAGTCTCTTTCTGCATGAGCCATCAGCCATCTTGTGGGTGGCTGAGTGAGAAAGAAACATTTACACTATTAGTTAATTGCAGCAGAGAGGCACAAACGTTTAAAAGGAAAGTTTCCTATTTCATACCATCCAATACTTAATATACTTACTTGTATTCTTAACAAAACAATCCACTCTTAAAAAAAAATAATGACCCTATGTGGGCTCCAGCTATTAACCAGAAATAGGTTTTAGATTGTTGCCTGGCCAACAAATCATGTAAGAGGCTCCCTCTCTTCTTATACAGCCACTTTAGAAATATGTAGTCCTGAAGATTTTGACATCTATTTCCCCTGAAGCAAAAGAGGGAGGCTTTTTTGGAAGATAAATAAAAGTTCTGTATCACTCAGTGAAACCCTCTGAGCCACAGGGACATGTCCATCAGGGCAGGTGGCCTGAGGATGCCCCTGGGAATGGGAGAACTCACCAGTGGGTGCAGCCTAGAGAGCCCTGGCTGGCTCTGTACAGCAGGTCCCCAACAGCAGCAGGCTCCAGCCATGGCCCTGCAGCCTTTGGGCAAAGGCACAGTAGCACATCAGGGTCAAGACTAACTCAAGCAACAAACACCATGGAGCAGGACTGAGAGCAGACAGACTTACAGCACAGTCTAGGAAAAGTAGGAAACCCTCCCACCTCAGAGAAAATGGCACTGGGCCCTCAGCCAGCTGGGGCCACTCAGGGTAATCAAGGCCCATTAGTGCCCTCAGGGCTGAGGGCTTCCTGCAGCTGAGAAGGAGCATTAAAGTGCCAGAGCAAGCAGGTTTTGCATTTATCCTACTACTGAATATTAATAAATTTTGAAATTATCTATTTGGGATTAAAACAAGGAAAGAATTAGTCCATGATGGAAGAACCAATGAATGACAGTTATCTGTTCTCCATCAAGAGAAGTGAAACTTGTCAATTTGTTTTATTTTAATCAGGATCAAGTACATCTGACAAACTGTTTCAAATCATTGCTACTCAGGGGGTTGATGACAGCCTCCCAGATACATCTGTTCTTTAGTTCATTAGCAAGCTTCCAAAAAAAAGTAAAACAGATCCTCTTGCTTAAAATAATAAGTTCCTCTAGCAAGATACATATATATGTAGAACTGTCTCCATTCCTTTCTTTGATTGTATTTTCCTAGACATAAGAACTGCAAAAAGCAGAACATGTCTCCTGACCCTGCCCATGTCTGAAGCTGCAGTATGGAAAATCAGAGATATTTAAACAGTGTTAAAAATACTTTCATGGTACAAAAAAATAAAATTCAAGTAATGCAAATATAGACCATGGAACATCCTGACTTTCCTGTGGAAGAAGCCTAAGCAGACTCCTAGGCATAACCTTCTGTATTTTTATTAAAACTTATTTTCTTTCTTATTACCACTTCCATTGATCTTCATTCTTCATGCCTGTTCTGAAGTCCCAGCTTAATTTGATTAAATTCAGTATCATTTTCCTTTACCCTTCCATCGCTTGTATTTTTCTGGTACAATTCAATGTACGCCCAACTTCAGTGCATAAAGATTTCTGTATATATGTTCTCACAATACCTGTCTTACGGAATAAAGGCTGAAATGAGAGGCAGGATACTTTGTACCTCAGTTGCTGTTTGTGAACCTGCGAAGTGCTGCTGTATATAATTCATATGGAATAAGGAAACAAACCATGTGCAGATATTATTTTCTGCAAAAGATTTACTTGCACTTACTATATTTGTGCTCAGGATTAGAATCCAGGAAACGTGCACACAGCCTTTCTTTGGTTATTAGACTACCTGTTTCAAAATATGATTTCTTTTGCTAATACTGCCTATAATCTCTCACTTTCCTTACACCACATTTTTTGTTGTAAATTTACAAAAGTAATTACTATGGGATGGAAACCAGTCTGGTTCTAAAATGAAGAGTGTTTCTTTTGAAATTACTGCAAGTTGTAAATTGAGTGATAAAGTACCTCAGAGAAACAAGAATCTTCTGGTCAAAGCAAAAAGTTGGGTCCAGAAGGTTAAATTTCTCCATGCATTTAGGGTTTTTTTCCTGGCCATTTCAAATTAGTCTTTCTGTCACTGTTCCTATTACAGAAAACTAACACTTCCTTTCTCCTCTCTTTAGGATTTTCTTTTTTAGTTGGTAAGCTCTTTAAGGCAAGGACTGTTCATACAGTGTCTAGTACAAAAGGCTGCTGATTTCACTTTTGGCTTCTGAGGTGCTATTGTAATACAAATGATGATGCTAATCATATTGGGTGTCTCCAGATACAGGGCATTTTAGAAGTCTGATATAAATCAAAGGATGGGAAAAAACTAATGGTATAAGCATGGTAGTCCTAAATAAAAAGCTATTCACTATTTATTCTTTAGGTGTCCCCTTTAAATGGTAATGACTGGCAAACTAATGAATCTCCTGCAAAGGAACTCTTTGCATCACTCAGTTCTTTAAATCTTAAGTCAAATTAGCAGATTATTTTCCTTCTTTTTTTAATTTTTCCTTGAAAACATTATAAATATTTCTTTTCCATTTTGCTCTGCGACAGCTTTAGACATTGACATGGTTACATCACAAACACAGATAAATTAAAATGACTGGTGTGTGGTTATAGATACAAGAAAAAAAGACTGATGACTGAAAAGAGAGAACTACTTTAAATTATTCAGAGAGATTCTTTTTCTTTCCTTGGGTTTTTGAGACCAATTGAAAGAAGTGATGAATGAATATGAACACTTCATGAGCAATCTGACAGTGTCAGATCCAGAGTTAGTGCCGTGTGCATTTTCCTCTTTTGATCACTCAGTTCAATACTTCTTTGGTTTTTTCTTTATAGTTTGATTCTTTCTGTTTAAATGCAGAACTTAAAGATTGTCCTCTAATTCCACTTCAGAAATTCTCATGGTAAGTACGTTGGAGTATCTACATAGTACATACTCATGAGAATCATAATGTTTCCCAAACTTTTTTTAACCTTTATAGTATTGTAAAGGAGAATCTGGTATCTTCAAAGTACTAAAAAACCCAGGGGTAGACCCAGAAGTTTTCAGTTCCTCCCTTCCCCTTCTTAAATTAAAAACCAGCAAAAATATTTTTTTCCTTAGATGTACTATCAAAGCAAAACAGCAATCAAAAAGATACAGAAAAAAAATCCGCAAGTTAATAATGTCCTTAAAGATATAATAGCCAGAATCCTTGGGTTTTTTTGAACAAGAAAAAAAAAAAGAATAAAGACATGTGAGGTGTGTGCACATGTGCTTACTCAGAGTAAATTATTTGTGTGAGTGTAAGTAATGAGCTCTGTTTCTTAGTATATGCTCACTTACACGAGTAAACAGCTGTGTTTATTCCTCTTCTGTTGGAGGTTGGAAAGCAACATCACCATATTTTTTCTCATAAATCATAGGAGTTCTAAGTTCATTGTGATCACATTTACATCTCTCCTTTTTATTAGCCATGCTTTCAGAAGACAGAGGAAATATTGGGGCAATATCAGTTTCCAAAGCTAATCTGCAGAAATGGAGAGAGCCTTTCTTGTACCTGACTGGCAGCTGCATAGAGTCCAAAGATAACAATAAGTGAAGCTGGCAAAAATGAGGAAATTAGCAAACAAATGCACTTTAGATTATATTTTCTAAAGATTAAAGCTTGCTAGGCACTTTATTCTCCCTGATTTTGTGAATCAGCTGATCATAAGTATAGTTCCAAACTATTTCAGATACAATGGGAGAGAGAAAGATACCTGCTTAAAGAACCAGGTTTATAGAGTATTGTTCCTGCCAGCTGCACATAAATATCATTTAAAAAAAAAAAAAAAAGGAAAAAAAAAAAACCAAAACCAAGAAAAAAAGAAACCAAAACCCACACACAAACCAAAACCAAAAAACAAGGACAAATCTTAACTATTACCACTAGGTCACAGCTGTGACTAGAGGACAAACTATGAAAACAGGAGGAACAAAGGGGGGTTTTTATATATATATGACTATGTATAACATACATAAACAGAAATAATTTATATGAAAGCATAAAAATATTACTTCTTATTACTGAAGTGGCCAAAGCCACACAGCTCAAAGAAAACTACTTGATATACATTCCAGATGTTTCTCCTTGGAGGTTTAAGGTTTCATCTGTATTCCCAACAATGCTACAGCTCAGTAACGGGAGACAGAAGGGACATTTTCTATGCCATTCAATGACTTTGGTAATATTTAGAGCTGAAGGGGTTCAGTTTTCTTAATTCAGTTTAAAATTGGCACGAGTTTAACAAATATGATGAAATTGCTTTGACTATCGGTTTGTTTAGTTTTGTAATACAGTTTGATTAATTAATTTGGTGAAATTGTTTCCATCTTTTTTTAGGGTGTTCTATTAATACTTTTGCATTTGGGTTTCTCTTTATGCGCTTTAATTGGTTGGCATGAAATGTTGTAAGTTAGACTGACAGCTTTGACAACCATTTTCTACCTAGTTTACAGAAACGTAATTATCCACTTAAGTTGCTAATAGGTGCAAAGTTAGTCCTTAAGTGACTCTTGTGATTGCCTCACAGTTATACATTGATGTTCATTTCTCAGCCCTTTAAGAGTTTTGAGCTCTTCTCTGTTTCTACCTCTGCTTTGCAGATAACACTCCAAGATCTATAACTGTGCTGTGAACCAGATCAGTGGAGTGACCCTAGTCTAGGAAAAAACTGTCAGCAATGAAGAGTAGGTTAGAATCCCTAAAGGAATTTCCCTCCATTGCCAGTGTGTACATATAAAGTTTATGAAATGAAAGCATAATGCAAAAGATACCGTGCATGTATAATAGACAGCCTCAGGGACTGCATGTTACAAAGAATACTATATGCAAAGAAACAGTGTCCATAAATAAATCGGTGGCCTCTGTCTTTTCCTTGTCTCACACAGACTACAGTTTTCTGTTTTTTCCATTATCAGTCGCTGGTAGTCATCACTAACAGAAACCTTCTATTCATCTTATTCAATGTGACTTTGGATCCAGTGCTCAGTGGAAACAAAGGAAAGAATTATCTATACTTCCATGGTTTTGGATAAGACCCTTTCAGCTGGAAAATAAGATATATCACATAACACAGGAAGCACCAGAAGCTTATCCTGCAGCAATATTCTGCTTGTATTTGTTGGACTGTTTTCTTTTTGACTCTGGTTTAACTCTGATGCTAATATTTTGTTCCTTCTGGAAAAAAAAATTCAAACCAAATCTTACTACAATGAATGAATGAAAACACTATTGGCTAAATAAATATAGTTTTACAGAATTTCTCACTGATAAATCAGTGTAATTATTGTAATTGTTCAGGGCAAAAAGAGAGGCACAGTGAAGAGACAAGATTTATCAAAAAGGCTAACACCAAAGGCAAAGAATTCCAGAGCCTAAGTCCAGGACTCAAAGGCTTATTTCCTCATTTTGGAACAATCTGCCAATCAGATGAGAGTCTACTGTTTTATGTTTCACATACTGTATTTCCTACCATGAATTTCATTTATGATCTTATTATTACTGAAACAAATGTAGTATAAATGATCAGAACACTTGTGTCTCTTCCCTGATACAAGCTTTCCTGCAAAATTCTCCTCGAAGATTGATTTTCTGCAAAGCATATCCAATACTACCACATTGGGAAACCATGAAGACAAAGCTATTCTGAGCCCAGACTAGGATTATTCAGTCCAAAACTGTCAGGGTACAAATGAATCTTTCCATTAACAATTTTTTCCATTTGCTGTCCTGGTTTGTTTTTACTACACAAAGTGTATTTTTGATGAGTAAAGCAGTTAATAAATGATAGTTGATTGCTCTTTTTACTACTGCATGTAGGATTCTTACATATGTTTCTGAAAAATAAGTTTTAGGCAGACTATGACACCTCCTGTAGGATTCAATTTTTTTGTTGGAGTACATGTATACTGAGACACAGTGTCTACAGTTCTCAAGATCTATCATTTAATTAAAACAATGGCTCTCTATACAATTTTTCAATCATAAAGCAATTTAACTGACTAGTGTAGTTAGGTTTGGTCACCCCAGCAACCAGGGATTCCTATCACTGTCACTCACCTCCCCAGAATTGTCTGATTTCACAGAGCGTCTTTTCAAATCAATGTGATGGCTCTAGCTTTTTGTCCTTTAAGAGATTTGGTTTATTTTAAGAATTGAATCATTCTTCTTTATTTAATGTTTACTTTGAGTATATATTTTTATCCTTTTTTTCAACAAATAAAATCCTGCCTGATTTACCTTTCTTCTGGATTTTTAAATGATTGCCTGGTGCATACATGGGAGATTCAGGGTGTTAAGGAAGGTCAAAGCAATGACAGCCTTCAGGGTTCTGCCAGTGAATGCTAGATTGCTTACTCATCACTCATCTCTACCACAAGCTCATCCAGAAAATACAGCCATAGTGTAATGGAAGCAGTGCTTGAATAAGCCTCAGACCTTCTTTCATCACTCATAGCTTTCCAAATTTTACAGTTAAAGCCCGATTTTCTCAGTAGTAAGCTTCCTTTCTTCACTCTGACTTTCAGAGAAACTGCTATATTTCTATATATATATGTTATATATATATATGTTATATTCTCAAGAATATAACTCCTATAACTCCTACTTCTCCCCCCATAACAAGAAAGGCCTGTTACTGGACAACCTGAAGGCATGATGGTCAGCAGCACTGACCGGGGAAGCAGAATGTTACTATTGTGAAGGAAAGGAATATGTGAAAACCAGACTCCAAAACAGGTTCATTGTTTTAGGGGAATCCTTATAGCAGCATCCATTAAGGTCCCTCATTAGGATAGAAGAGAATTCTTATAATTCTGTTCACTCTGTTATGAAAACAAGGAACAGACTCTTTGTTCTCTATGTTCGTGCCTGCCACAAAATAAACCATATTATTAACAATCTCTTACTTTCCAGTGTTAGAAGTGCCCATAAGAGGTATGCTGCAGCAACACAGGTAAATTACTTAACAGGACCTTAACTTTATGTCTTTAAATTAAGTTTGTGCTTACATTCTTTTAAATATAGTTTTTTGGAAAAAGTGTGGTTGAAAATTAATACATGTGAGATTACACGTGTACTGTGTACCTCTGATTTCTATATCACTTTGACCCTCTTTGGGCCAATTTCCAAAGCCTTACTCACATTAAGCAGTATCTTACCTGACTAAGGCAAGGAAAATACTGGTCTGCCTAAACGAGTGTTTCAGAATCTGGCCATCTGTAAACAGTATTTTCCTTTGAGTATGAGAAAAATAACTAGACTCTGACAACTGAAATGAGTTCTTATCATCTAATGCATAATTACCTGCTATGAAATCATTGCTGTGCTGCTTTCATTCTACATTGCAGCAGAGAAATTCCATTAGCTTCAGATGCTGCTCCTGGTGACAGTGACCTGTAGCACTGAAAGGCTAATGGAATTGCACAGGTGTCACTACAGACATCTGAGAGCAGTGATGTTGTCCAAGTGTAGCTGAAAGCATAGTTTAGCCCACAGAGTAGTTGTCTGTGGTGAGCATGTATATGATGGAAAGAAGCTAGTGTGACTGGTAAGATCTGAGTTTGAAATGTTGGCAGATGGGAAAAAAAATTTTCAAGAGCAACTTGCTCACATAAGGAATGAAAATTCATAAGACTCAGGGATCCAGATCTTTCTATGTCAATATATCATGCCCTTTTGTGCTTCTTTTAATAGTTGAACTGCATTTGAACAATTGAAAAGGAGATTTGAAGGGCCAAACATGGAGATCTCACCAAAATGATAAAAACATTTCTAAAAGAAAGAATTCATAAAGACTCTTTTTAATTTGCTCAAAATTCTAAATGTTACTTCTCTAATGACATATATCAAATTTCACAATGTTTTTGATACTTGTTGAAAAAGGAGGCATTTCTTTTTTCTATTTATCCTTGAACATATGTTCATATATTTATTACAATACATGCATATTTTAAACTTTTAAAGAAGTTCTTGTTCTGATTGCTAGTTCTGATTTTGTTCCATCATCAGTTAATAACCCTAAATTCAGTATGATGATACATTGTTATGATTATTTTATCACTGATGAAGATTACAACGGTTGGATAACCATTCAGCTTTTAATACTTGAACATATCAGTCTAAGTATGTGTAGAATTTTATTCCATTAAAAGTACTAAATGGCTGAGGTTTGCTATTTTATGTCAGTACTTTGAGACAAAATCTTTATTTAATGCTGAAGATAACTGACATAGGACAGAATCTGCTCCTAAGCCTCAAAAACTAGGAAAAGTTAGAAGGAAAGTATTTTTTCCATGTTCATAATGCTTTTAACAAGCTGCAGCCCTCCATTTTCAACTCTGCTAGATAGTCAATACCTCTAAATATGCAAACCTTGGATAATCTGAACTACAAAACCTCCATGGTTTTGTCATTCACAGTATCATTGACTGTATCAAGAGAGGAGCTGTCTGCTTTTCAGCCTCTTTTCTTCTACCCCTGCTTTAACTGTTGGGTTTGCACTCCAGCATATTGATAGTCAAATTCAAATACAATAAATACTTTATGGCATATATTTTCCTTTGCAGACAAGTAAGAGTAAATGTTTTGCAAATGCACCCACTATATAATTGATATTACAGGAAACAGGACTTATGTGAAACATGAAAGAAAAATCCCAGAGATTTTCTTTTGAAAGGAATCGAAAAACAACTCCTCCTTCCAATAAGCTAGTAAAACAGTCACCAAAATAAGTGGGACTTTAAGCTCTTCATCTTTCTGTATCTAAATCCCATTAATATTTCACTTAGTGTTCAAAATTTAAATTTCTGTGGTTGGGAGGGTGGGCTGTCACTTCGATGAAGATTTTTTTCAAAATGAAGGTTCAAAGCTGCTGCATACACCAAACACTTTAATGCAGAAACTGCACTGTAGCAAGTTGAAAGGAAATCTCATTACGAAAGGATTCCAGGGCAAAAAAAAAAAAAAAAAAAAAAAAAAAAAAAAACACAAAAAGTGTTTTGGGTAATTAAAAGCTTTTTTTGGTTTTTAAAAAGAGTTTGAAAAGAA
>JAAGNO010030196.1:52880-67934 GCA_033439905.1 Ceryle rudis | reverse complement strand
CTAGTTCTTGTTTTTCTCACACTTCAGATTTCTGACAATCATCTCTGACAATTGGTCTTTAAGAGTAAATTAGATGATAGAAAAATGTTCAGTAGAACAGCCTTCTCTATCATTGTGTATGTGAAAGAGAGAAACAGAGAGAAAGAAGGAAAGACTAGCTGCCAGTGATTTCAGTAGAATAAAAAGGTCCATGATTCCTTTACCAGGAAAAAATGAAAGTCAGATCATCAGCTGGGTAAACTGGAATAGTCAAGTTGTGATCAATGGAACTGAGTTATTTAGCCTAGCAGAGGATTTAGCCTGAGTTTCTTAAGCCTCAGAATGGCTTTTAAAGTTGCAAAAGGATGTTGGTCACACATGGGACACTGCAAAATTTTTCAGTTTGTCCAGCCAGTTATACTTTTCACTGTAAGTCATATCTAAGATCTTTTGTGCATTAATTCTGCTCTAAACCTGATTTTGTTTCTCCTTTGACCCTGTTTTGCCCCAGTTCGTAGTAATTCTTATATTTGTGCAGCTCCATTTTACAATCTCTGCCTCTTTTCTTACTTCAGTCCTTTGTACTATAAAAATATCCACTAAATTTTCCACTATGTGTGCCAAGTTACTTCATGAAGGCCACTCCATAAATGCTGTTCTCACAAATGTATCAAATATATTGCACAGTTTATATAACATTCATTTTGTGCTTCCACATGTGAACAGCAATCCCTACAAAGAAGATTGTCTTAATGAAAATTGTAGTTCTGAAAAAGTGTGATCAGTATTGGTTATATACAGAAGTCCTAGACATGGAATGTCCACATCAAATGGACTTTTGTTACTGGCTTTGCAAACAAGCCATTCACAACAGAAGACAGTAAAGCAGTCTTCAGGTACTGTGTCAGTTTACAGTTTAAGCTCTCTTGTAATTTTCTTTATGTGAGTCAATTTGTTTTCTATATCTATTTATCACATTTTATTTTGGGGAAAAGGGGTAATTGGAAAGTTTGGTTGATTTGAAATATTTCCTCTGTATCTCTGTACAAAATACAATTATGGACAAACAGAGTAAGATTTTCCACATGCTACTGCTACATTAAATTTTGCAAAGTGAGTAAAGCAGTAAACTAAATTACTATAATATCTACATTAACGATCCTTGTTTTAATTGTACTTTTTTTAAAGACAGTATTTTTAAGAAGTTATTTTAAACTAGTTTTGTAGATATGTATAACTTGAGGCTAAAGAGTATTTGAGATATGGTCCTAATGGGATTAACAAATCTAATTTTCAGACCGATTGATGTTTACATCTTCAGTGCATACCATTAGGTTCAGAGGTTCAGAAGCTTTTAGGTAAGAAGTAGGATTAACAATTCTAAAAATTAACACCAGTGCAACGTGTCTAGAGCTGGAATGAGGAAATAGGGTTGGAGACAGGGGTGGCAGAGCTAACTGCAGTGCGTGTGTGTACCGCTGGAGGAAATGCAGCCCCAGGGGTGAGAGCACTTCAGTACAGTGGCTGTTGCAGTTAGCAGGCCAATTGCTGTCTTTTCACAAGGCCCTGCAGCACACTGTGTCAGACCTCCACAATCAAGACCTCCTCCTTCTGGTCTGAAAATTTATTCGCTCACTCGTGAATTCATTCCCAACAAATTGCAACCCTCCAACATGTCTAAACAGTATACAACAGGGAAGCATGCATAGACCCAGTAGAACAGCAGCAGCAGTAGTTCAGATAACAGAAACAGTGTAACTGCTTCAGCAGAGAGAGATGCATGAGATAATTAACCCTGTTGCTTCTCAGTAGGATAAAGTAGCCTTTGCAGAGCTCCTGCCGCTAGTCTGCACCTCATAGCGGGATAGTGTATGTAAAGCCTGCTTCATCAGGTCCAGCAGAGCATAGGCCCTGTAATAGATTAATTGTGATTTCCTGTGATATAGAATAGCTCCTCCAAAACACAGGAAGATTAATTTCTTAAAGATACAAAGTCTAGTTTAAAAGCACTGAAACAGGTAAGCTTATTATACTTCTAAGCACTCACCGGCCCACCTAAACACAATGCTGAAGCATCCCACTCTGCTTATAGACTCTGCCCATTCTGTGGGCTGGATGAAGCATCCCACCTAATCCTTGTTATTTTAGAAGGTCAGTATTTGCTTTCCTAGATTGCTGTCTTCCTTTTTTTTTTTTTTTTTTTTTTTTTTTAAATGTTCTGTAACCATGTTTTTCATTTCAAATGCACACTCCAGCACACTGTATGTGTGCATCTGCACTACTATGCTGTTTGTTCAATTTCCATATATCTTTCAGGTACTCAACATCCTGGACAAATGAGCAGATTTCCCTTCTTCCAAAATTTCTTGTTGGAAAAGGCAATCATGTTCACAGAAATATAATCATATAGTAGCCAGTATCTAACCATCTGACATTATTATCTTTTTTCATACATATTGGGAACACTTCCATTAGCAAAAATACCAACTGGTCTCAGAGAAAATAGAACGAGCCAGATTGTTACCAGCAGGTAATAAAAAGCAGTAAAACAGAGAAGAAAAGCAAGCTATTCTCATTGACAGTAGCTCATCATCTAGTTCTTGCATTTCAGGATCATTCTAAAGAATGTTAAAGGTGCAAATATAAACATAGACTTCTTTTGCTGCCTGCGATTATGAATCTTCTCAATATCACAATAGTGAATATTTTGTCTAGGTTAAGCATGTTGCAAAACATCTTCTGTGTATTGGCATCAACTTGACAGTTGAGATAATATCCAGGTAGCTGTACTAATGACCTTTTCTGTGTTTACCATATGTTATCATTCTTCCTGAAATTAAGTAACTGTTATATGAGAGTTTCTGTAATTTGTCAGTCTTTAGCATCTATTAAAAGCAAGGTATGCTTGAAACAAAGGATAATGGAATTAAATTTACATCTCAGAAAAAGTGGTATTTTGTAAATACTTGAATTTTGTAATAACTTAATGAGGAGTAATGGCAGATCTAGATGGGTTGCATTAACAAGGCCATGACCAGCAGAGATAAAGAATTCATTATCCCACTCTACTCAGGGCTGGCCAGACCACACCTTGAGCACTGCGCTCAGTTTTGGTCCCCACTATACAAAAAAAAAAGATGGGGACACGCTGGAGAGGGTCCAGAGAAGGGCCATGAGGATGATCAGAGGACTGAAGACTTGACATATGAAGAAAGGCTGAGAAAACAGTTTGTACAGCCTTGGGAAGAGAAGGCTTAGGGGAGACCTTCTTACCATGTACCAGTACATAAAAGGTGGCTATCAAGAAATGGAGACTCCCTTTTTACAAGGAGACACATGGAGAAGACAAGGGGTAATGGGTACAAATTACTCCTAGTCAGATTCTGATGGGACTCCAGAAGAAAATTTTTCACCATAAGAACAATTAGACATTGGAATAATCTCCCAAGGGAAGTGGTGGATTCCCCTACACAGGACAGTTTTAAAACTCAGCTTGACAGGGTTTTGGTCCATCTCATTTAAACTACATATAGTTTACCTTAAAAGTTTGGACTAGATGATCCTTGAGGTCCCTTCCAATCTGGCAACCTATGATTCTATGATTCTCAGTTACTGTTAAGCACAGCCATTGTGTTTCAACAGGATTTTGTTTACCTTTCACTATGTTATCCTAGTTGTATAGAGGAAAAAATTAGACACATAGGATTCTTACTTAGATTTTCCAGTGGTAACCTGGCAGATACTTGACTCTATACCAGGTCTGCTTGAGGGAGGAGGGGACAAGAGGGTAGGAAAACCTCCCACTTGGGTTGGATGGAAAATTCAGCTCAAGGCATATCTCGTGACCTTAGTGAATCCCATGTGAAGCATCAGTGTTACAGCAAAATGAAGTTACAATATAAAATTGAGATTTTTTTTTTTTTTTCAATCAACTGATTAAAATACTTGGGGCCAGGTAAAGTTTTAAGGCCAGTTTTGCCAGCAGTAAGAAGTTTTATACTCTAACACTCTATGCCCCAGATATTTTACTTACACCTTTTTTGTTTCATATTGGATGTCAAGAAAGAGAAGAAAAAAATAAATATATATATATACTTGAGAATTTAACCACTGGGTCAGATTATAGAAGAGAAGGAGAAAAAAAAATTCTACTTCCACAGGTTTGTGCAAAGTACAATAAATCTGTTCTGGCAGATATTTGACAGCCATTTTTTCACTGACCTCTTTCTGTTTGAGGAGATGGGAAGGAAAGCACCTTTATTGAAGGTCATTTTGGAACAAATAAGCAATAAAAGCAATCAGAAAATTAATATTATTTTGTTGCACCAGCTAAGGCCTGTCTGTGTCAGTTTAATAGGATATGAATTTTGCTCACTGTATTTAACTTTAAAGTTTGACAGACTACTAGCCTACATTTACTACAAATCAAGACATTTTAAAATATGTATTTTAAATAAAGTCCTTCTCTATTAATGAATATGAATATAAAATATTCCTGGAAGTACAGTATCTGGAAGCAAATCTATGACACCTTTTCTATGTCAGGCAATTACCAGCAGAAGTACATTTTAGGACTAAATAATTCTAATGGAATATAGTTCATGAACATTTCAACAAGCTACAGACAAACATGGTATTCAGAGCAGAAGACACTCTCCTCCTGTGCAGTTGTACATCTCATTAAGCAAACATAAATAGAATCTCCCTGTCAGGACTGTTGGTGCATGTCAGTTGAAGACTAAGGAACTGTAACGATTTACATCAGCTGATTTAAATCCAGATACTGATTCAGATCCTTAACAGTTCATTATTTTAGGTTTTGCCAGCTGCCTAATTTTAGGTGGGAAAAAAACCATTGCTACTGAAAAAAAAAAAATCAATCATGACTGGAGAGAGAAAATTTGAAATTCATGGTGAATTCCTTTTTAGTACTTAGGTGAATCTCTGGTGCTACAGTGTCAGTCATAAGGATGGTGGATTAAACAGCCAGGATAAATTGTTCTTTTTAAAAAATATCTGTATTTGTAGATGCAAGCTGAACATAAGGGAAGAAGACAAGAATAATCCTTCTAGGCCAAAACAAAGGTCCAGTTAACAACAAACAACATCGCCTTACAATTACAAAAATTATACACAAGATAGAAGAATAGGTGAAGTAGATTTGATACATAAATATTCTCCAACAATTTTCAGCTCCAGGACTTCCTGATTTCACTATTGTAGAAGAGCTGGGCTGCCCAGTTCTACAAACGTTACCAGTTTCCCATTGTAACCATAAGAAGAAGAAAAGATGGTAAATATTTCAAGAATCTATAAACATCCAGTCTTACACAACAATATAGAGTAAAAACCAGGTGAATCCTAACAGTGATGGAAAACTGACTTTAGCTCTGTAACAGCAGGAAATAAGAAAAATTTACCTAAGATACTGTATATGAAGTGACACAAAAGATTTACAAGAGTCTAAAAAAATTAGATGCTCAGATCACTCCAGATTTTGGAGAGATTTAGAACACTTACTTCCCCAAAAATATTTTAAAATGGCATTTCAGACACTTCTGATATTTCTTCAGGACAAGAATATACACATCAGACTCTGAAGATGATTTAATGTATAATGGAAGTTTCTGTAAACATGTCAAAATCTAAACGGACATGGAAAAGTGGACAACCTATTTTTCTTATCATGGTCCATTCTACTTCAGTTTGGAGTTTATTAATGGGACAGTGTAGGTACGTTTCCACTACAGGGGAAAAATTCTAGAAATTTTAAGTAAAAGTTCAGTTTCTGATATTATCAAGACATCACTTATCATATACAGAAACTTGAATTTTTATTCCTTTAGAAATAACTTCAAGGTTCCCAGGAGACAGAATCCAGAGCAATACAGTGGGAAATATTCTTGCAAGGTAAGATCCTTTTGTAAGTCTATATGACTGTGATGTAAACAAAGGTTATTTTTAGCCTCATATCTGTAGATTAAAATCACTGTAAAGTCTAACTAGATTGTTTCTAGACTTCAGTCTTATCTCTCAAGGAATATTTTAATAATCATTGTTCAAAAAAGGTATATATATGTGTAATAAAAGGTAGCTTTACCTCCTAATTAAATATGAATGAATATTACCATTTCTTTTCATCTTAACACTATTCTATTATTTCTATCTGAAATACCTTTAAATACTATCACTTTGGAGCAAGGAAAACTGAAAGAAAGATTTAAGAATAGCAAATGATACTGTACTGTAATTGGTATTGCTTCTTTGGAGCCATGAAAAGAATTAAGTTATATAGAGTTAAAAAACCAGATACCTAAAACTTATTCTTTATCCAAGATTGAAGAGAAGAAATTAATCCATATTTGAAAAAATATTTATTTTGAATGGTTTTGTTAGTGTCACAATGACATGTAGGACACCAATCAACCGTTTAACAACATAAATAGTTCGCAGTTTTCCAAAATTATGTTTTCAAACTGACTACATACTTGTCTTCAAAGACTCATTAGGGGATTTGTGATGGATACAATTTCATTTTGTTATACTCCAAAGGCTGAAAATTTGATACAAGTGCTCCTTATGTTTCAAAGAAAAATGCAACATCTCAGGGGAGGTATTGTGTATCAAGCTATAGTTTATTGTGTAATTGTAGCTTGACAACTTTTGTCATCATTTACAGTACTTAATTTTAAACTTGCACATTTCATTATAAATAGCTTACTGTAACCTTGATAACTATATTCAGTTTCTTTTGACGGCTCTTGAGCGCCTTACAGGATAGCTAAAACCAGAGTGCATGATAAGTCTTTTATGAAAGTGTCTATTGTCACCAATTTATGCACCATAACAGATGTATTCATATTTTATAAACATTGTGCTACTACTAGCACATATTCATACACATTTTTAATACATTATAAATCATACAGCATTGTACCAGTATTAAAAAAAATATATTCAAAACACTGGTGCATATTCAAATGATTTTGTCACAAAACCACTAGTCATTTGAAACTCCCACATATATCACATTTTGGTTGATAACTAAGTTACAGCATAAGGGAATGCTAAATTTATACAATGAGACTTACTGGAAAGAGTGACTATATTGTATAATATCCTGGCTAATATACTCTATGGGGCTCTGGCAGGCCGTGAAACTACAGTAAGTCTGTCAGAAAGAATACCTAAATCAAATAATCAGCTGTGTATGATATTCACTCTGCTCCTGTTAAAGAAACTTTTTATACGGCTTGATTTAGTTCAGATTCAAAGCTTTGTTTTAAATCAACCATACAGCTAAATTTGGAATATCTGTAACTGGGGAAAAAGGCAATTACTGAATGATCTAGAGAAATTTGGGAAACAAGAGCAGACAGCGTAGAAAGATTCAATATTATTAAGAACAAAAGAGAGTAAAAAGCACATATATGGAAAAAGTGGAGAAAGTGACAACACAAAAGTGTATTTTTACTATATGATATTGCCTTTTTTGTACAAATAATAAGATAATTTTCACATATCATATAAGCAATTAGAACAAAGATATGAAAAAGATAATCCTTGAGAAGATTTTTGTCAAAAACTTTTGACTATTCCACCTTTCCACTCAAAGTCATGGGATCTAAAGTTGTATGAATAATTGATGCTTCAGGTCAGAGTTCTTTCTTTCTCTGTTTTTCTCGTCCAATGAATAATTCATTATTTTTGCAAAGTGGAACACTTTAAATAGGAAAGATTAAGAAAAAGCCATCTTCAAAAACTGTATCACTTAACTTGGAAAAGCAATATATCTAAGTTCCTGTCCCTCTCTGAATTTGGCAGACAGCAGAGCTGAACCCCCTATTTCTCAGATGCTGAAAAGGTGTACGGGTGGAAGGTCTCTGTAGCTCTGGGAATTCTCCCTAAGCCTCTTGGACAACCAGCTCTACAAAAAATATCAAAACTTTTCAATTTGAGTAATGTTGTTACAATGTTTTCTAGGTGTATTACTTTACCTAAATTTGTTCCTTTGTGTCAAGATGGCGAACAGTTTTTATTGAATAATTTTTTAATTAATAAATGATTCCCAGAAACATTTTTGCCAGCTCTGACGTGATCATATATTCTTTATGAACTGGTCTATAGATGCTGTAAGCTTTAATAGTACCTCATCTAGTAGTGAATTTACATATGTTAGTATATCACCTGTTTGATTTCTAACATTTCTTAGGAAACATTATTACATTTTTGTCAGGATGACAAAATATTACGGTCTTCAGACTTCCGGTATTCATTATTATTTCAAAACTTAATAAATCCATAAGATGAATTAATTTCTAGGTCATTCAGAAAGATAAAAGATTTTTTTTTTCCTGTGCTGTCAGAGGGGTTGAACTCAATGATGTCCAGAGGTCCCTTCCAACCCCTACCATTCTATGAGTCTATGATTCTAAGATATTGTTTCTTGTATGAGATACTATATTGCCTGAATGCTCTGCAAGCCTTTCAAAAATATTGTTTGTTTTAATTCTATGCTTTATTTTATTTTGTTTATTTTTGTAGGTTTTATTTGAAAAACACTTCCTTGGATCTTCCATGCCTCAGACCAATATCATCTTTACGTATCTTTCTTTTGATAGCAAATCTGAGATTTCCAAATAACTGAAAATGGAGCCACCTAGCATCAGTTGCAATTATTCTCTGTGTGATCTATTTACATACATTGAAAGAGTTTGAACAGGAAAAATTAAAAAGATCCATCCTAGAATATTTAGAGGCCACAGTCTACATTATTTTTAATGAGTAAGTAACAGTAGCTTCAATTGACTAATATATAAAAATTTAATTCTGGTTAAAAATACCCACTGCATTCATTAGCTGATAGGTGGCCGACCTGAATTCTAAAAAATTGTCATGACATTTCTAATTTTTGGTGACAAATAGCATCATTATTATCTTAAGCTTTTCTTTCCAGTCATACTGAAGCTTAAGTGAGTAGGTAGTCAGAATACAACAGCTCATAATGTTTTTTATTACCACTTAAATCTACTTTTATTACCACTCAGTTTTATCTATATAGTAGCAAGGGATTTTTTTTTTTCTTCTTTCTTTCTTTCTTTCTTTCTTCTTCTCCATTCTTTTTCATATTAACTATATGGCAAAAATTGGTGACTCTTCTGACTTCTTCTAGTAAATGCATAACTAAAGTGTTCCCTCTACTCAAGCAAATTTTTAACTTATCTCTAGTTTCAGAGTCCACACCCAGCACTTGAACATTAATGACATGCTTCTTACTATATCCAGAGAAAGACCAGGAACAGAATATGAAAATGGAAGGCGAATGGGCTTTATAACACCATACTTCACTGCTTAAATGTCCAAAATAATATGCATTACTGCTTAACTAGCCTGTCTATTTGTGCCTTTAATTATTCACCTGTGGCAAATCATCACAATAGCTCAGCTCACATCTGCCTCTGAGACACATCATTACAATATCATTGTTGTTTTCAAGCTGGTAATTAATATTCGTCTCCTGAATGGCTCTTTATGAAGAATCCCAGCAGCCAGTCTGGACAAGGGACTCCCTCTGAGCTTTCAAGTACTATTTTATGTTGAAAAGTTTACAAACTTCATTCATATTGTGAAACTCTGATAAGAG
This sequence comes from Ceryle rudis, assembly GCA_033439905.1. Lineage (NCBI taxonomy): Eukaryota > Metazoa > Chordata > Aves > Coraciiformes > Cerylidae > Ceryle > Ceryle rudis. The sequence continues at coordinate 58,312 of JAAGNO010030196.1, read as the reverse complement.
GGAATATGAGCAGGAAAAGTTATAACTTTCTGAAATGCTACTGCTTGTTAATTGGATAAAACTCTAAATAAATATCCAATTAAATTAATGAAACCCTTTTTATTAAGTTCAATATATTGACTCTAAGATAGATAATGTCCTTTAAATCTACACGTTCATGCCTTTCCTGATATGAACCTCTTTCATTCTCCTTCACAGAAGATTCCTGTTAAATCCAAGAACTCAATAACTTTAAAGAATGGAGAGGACATGAAGAAAACAAAATGTATTGGGTTAATCCTCTTTTTTCTCTCTCCTGACTTGGCAAACTTACTAAATAGGAAAGTAAGTTTAATTCTCTCTCCCTTCTTCCAAAGTATTACATGGTGCTGTATTGTTACCATATATACAACTACATGTCCATTAACAAGAAACTTTTCCAAGGCACAAAAAAATGTGAGCTATCCCTAAGCTCATCTCTCTACACATTATATCATCATGTTATTGAAGTGACAAAGTGCTTCAGATTCCATAATACATTTATTTTCTTAGTACCCTAAGACCCTTAGTATTCTGTTTTAGGGCTACTATTTTCTCCCTTTTACTCAGAAGAACTGTTGTAAAATTCAAGTACATGCTGTACAAGGAAATCTGAGCAGAACAGATTTCTGTTCTCAAGCCTGCTTTAGAAGGTTATAGTAGACTCCAGTTGAAGCAGACTTACTAAGAACGATTTATCATAAAGATTTTATTATAAAATCATAGCTTCAGGCTTCTAACTTCATTATGTAGTTTATGTATTACTGACTGTTATTATCTAACATTTATTAAACACATCTTCCATACAGAACACCTAACAAACTACACAAATCCCAGCAATCTTATATTCCTTAAGCCCCAAGGGAAAAAAAACAAGTATTAAAACAAATGTTACTTTAAAAAAAGCAAAACAAAACCAAACCAAACCTCTGTTCACCTAACCCAGGCCACAAATGGTTCAGAAGACACATCATTTGTTTTAAAATGGACCTACTGGTGATAAAACTGTCTCCAACATACACCTGACTGCAAGCTTCAGAACAGAAATGTTTTCCATGTCTCTAATTTTCTTTCTAGGTATTACTTGAGTATCTGAGTCCTTTCTATATAGAAACCTATCTATAAGTCTGTTGATTCCATCAGTTAATCTAGGTGTCTTGTTTGGGGAAAACACATCCAAATCTTGACCACTTGTGTTATCCACGTTCTAAAACAATGTCCATCCTCTCATACACATGCATAATCCCTGGTATAATCCATTTTACCTGTTCTACACGTTCCACTGCAAATGGGGCTTTTTGAATTCTACTGTAACACAAATTTTTTGTAAGAGTGATGAATGTGACTAGTTTCACAGTGCTGCTATGTCAGATTGTACATCCCCAAATTCTCCACATTCATTTATAAAAGACTAAGATCCTGTTACTATAGTAACTGCAGTTTTACATGCCCTGACTGTTCTGTCTTTAAAAGCTTTGCCACAATGCTGCTGAAAGATTTTTTTTTTCCTCTTTCTGTAATGTTATAAATCATAACTTCCTCACCAGTCACATATAAACATTTTCAAACATTTCTCTCATAAAAAATCCCACTCTTTAATCCTGTCTCTCCTGAAGGAACCAAAACAGTAGGGGAGTGATTTGAATCAGTGATTTTAAATTGCTTGATTTACAATTATGTTAGTTCTAATCTTTATAAAAATAATGTGGAAAAAATACTACTGCAACTTTACATTTTAATTTATAATGCACCAAATCATATTTTTTAACATAGCAGAATTGATAAGGTATCTTATTTAAATTTTATGAAACTGCCATAAACAAGACCCATGATGTTAAAAATTAAGATCCAAATCCTTCACAACCTTAAGCTAGAATAAAAATATACCTAGGTCTGAAGATAAGAATCTTCATGAATCTTGCAGAGTACTAGGAACAATTTTTTTTTTTTTTTTTTTTTAGTAACTTTTCAAAGTCTGAAATGGGTACCATTTCAAATCTCACTTCAAAGAAATTCCTTTGGTGTTAACACCTTGTTAACTTTGTTATGTTTAAATTTATTCATGTTGTACTGTAGGTAAGTAGCAAGACTCTGCTGTGTGGCAGGGACTCACTAGTCATCAACATCACACTCACAAAGTAAAAGCAGAAATGAAATTTGTGTGGGAATTCTCCAGGAATTCACTGGCTTCCTGAGCCCACTATATAGTATCAACACGTACTGTGCCACGGCCCTACCTTTGTCTCTGATGCTGATGCTCAGAGGCTTTTTTTGTAGTACACCATGTTAATGAAAAATAAAGAATGACTGTCTTGCAACAATGTGTATTTTAACATGAATAAACAGAGGCTTCACAAACACAAAGAGATAAAATTACTAAAATCAAAAGAACAACCTCAGAAAAGAACTCCAAGTTCTCACTCATCAAATTTTCACCTCTTTGATCTTCCTCAACAGTTTCTTTCCCCAGTAATCTATCATGTGGTTTATTGACTAGTCAATCTGTATATCTACTTTTACCTTTTCACCAGCTGCTAGATTGTCTGCACTGGTAAGACTGCCTTCCCACTTTATCACCATACCAAAGAAACCATGCAGTAGCACAGTGAATCATTGAAACTCAGGAACATGGCAACCTAAAATGAACAATGAGCTCCCCATTTCCCTATCACACTTGTGTTTTTTGAGGAACAGTTTAGCACAACTTAACAATTCCTGGTATTAAGGATGATTTCGTTTGCTGCTGAGCAAAGAGTATTTTCCCATTATTGACCGCTGTACACAAATTCCTCTGATTAATGCCTGTTCTCAGGTGCTTGTATCTGACTTGTAAATACAGTCCTGCTTTCGTTCCAAGATGCTCTGCTCCCACATGCGGGGCATGCATCTACTTCATGATTTCTGCTGAGGTTTACTGCCTGGCCTGCTTTAAAGAAATCCTCATTTCCCACAGATCTCAGCTTTTGCTACTTAAGTATGAATTAATTTAATGCCCAGCTCACCACATGCTGTTAGTAGGATTTTTGTCTGTTTACCTGGAACATAGAATTAAATGCCTGGAATGGCTGCTCAGATATCCAGAAGTGAGTAGCTGGTAGATTCTGCTTTTTCTCTGGAAGGTGGAAGTTTGACATGTTTTCCATTAATGTGTGATTTTCCTGTCATCATAATGCAAAGACCCCATAAACCACAGTGTGGTCAGTTGGATTTACTCAGAAGAGACTTCTTCAAGATGCATCCTGTTAACTTTGGATGAGGCTTCAGAGACACCACACCCTCAAAGCAGCTCAACTTGTCCTATTCCCAAGAGCTCAGCAAGGCACAACATTGCCTTTCAGCACAGCTGTGTTTGGTATCTCCAAGGGCTTCAATTAAAAAAATACTGACTTTCATCAGTGCTGTTTCTAGGCTTCCACCTACATTAAACCTACTATCAGTTAAAAACTCTCTATGTTTAAGATATTTTGTGACTATTATCTTCTATATTATTTCATCACTCTTTTAATGTTAGTCCTTGGGTCTGTATTTCTGAGTACTATCTCCAGGGCTTCTCACATGCATGCAGAATCCAAAAAATAGTTGACCAGCAGTCTACCTTTCTGACCTTTTTTCATAACTGTGGTTTAGAATAATAATTATTTTTCAGGCTCTTGACATATATCTGAAGTCCCTCAAAAAGTGTCAAATAAAGGTTACCTATTCAATATTCCAGAAGCTGTTCCTATCACCATGAACTAATCACTGACCAAGTGTGACATGTTTCTGATACTGCTAGGTGCTTTTGGATCAGAGATGACTTTTGTACTGCCTGAAAATTCATTTCCCACCACAAAACAATTGATCAAGCTTACAGGAGGTAAAATGAGGCCATTTATTTCATAAAATATTCTGTCTGTATTTGTTCTGGTACATAGTTTAATCATGTGGGTTTAGGACATATGTCTCATTTAATTATGCCCTATTGAAATCCATCTCCTTTTCAAATATCCTTTTACCTTGTTAGAACTTTAGAAAAGCCCCATAGGGATTCTTGCTGAGATTATTCTGGAGTCATAACATGATCAAGTGCATTGTTTTTCACTATTCCATAGTACAGAAATGGTTGATTGTTGTATCTATGTCAACTACTGTATATTGTCAATGCAAATGCCTTGTGGTTTTTTTGGGTCTGTCTCTCCTCAGTTTCACAAAATAAATAGATTTACTCTCAAATAGATCTAGGCCAGATGGCACTTTTTGCATGGCACTAGATTTGCAAACACAGGCTCTAATTTCAAAGTTATGGTTTAAAGCTTAACAGATGCTGTGGCTGATGGGAGTTTTGCTAGCTTGCTTGAACCACTTAGCAATGACAGTGGATAAATACACAATAGCCTGTAAATTCTATTCATGGCATCATCATTGCTGTGGCAACTTTTCATGGATGGAAGACTAAAACACCTTATTTCTAAGCCAGCTTTCACTGTCTCCCTGTCAGGTAGTGTAGCCACCTCCAGATACACCCTCAGGATATCTGTGGAAGAAAGCACTGTTTTGGGTTTCTGGTTTGCGAGAGAAATTTCTGGGGACAAAAGATGAAATGTGAGTAGGTAAAAGCTCTGGTGCTGTCCCAAGTTTTTTTGCCCAATAGTTTAAATAAATGAAAGATGTAAAAAAATATAAGCATTCCTGAAGGCTAAAACTCTCTATGTTGGCTATCCAAGTTGTGAGGGATAGTGCACTCTAATTTAATGAATTCTACCTTTACTTTTGACATTAATTCTTTACAGAATCAATACAGAAAAGCTGCTTAGAGGTTAGGAGTACTTTGGTGTTGTGTTATCTGCTGGTCAGTTATTTCAAATGGAAAAGAGGCCTTCAGACCAAAAAAAAAAAAAAAGCTAAGCTGCAGATGGTGCCATAGATGGATGTTAGTAGCAACACAATTAGTCCAACATACCGTCTTCAGTTACTGTATCTCTGTGAAGAATCCAGTAGCACATGGTGTACATAATTTCCAGATATGCTAAATCTCATATACAGCTCATATACCAGTGTTTACTGCAAGTAAAATGTTCACAAATTTGCAGCTGAGGAAAGACTTTTCTTTCACCATATTTAGAAACACAAGCATCAAACTTGAGTGAAGGAAGGACAAGATCCATGAGTCATAAACACCTCCCTTCCTTTCTCCTGTTCCCCGAGAAAGATCTTAAATTTTGGGTATCATTTTAGGAATAAAATTCTTATTTTTCTTCTCATAAACCTTTCCCTATCAGATAAGTGCAGTTAAGTGCACATAACACTATCCATTTGGTAAATTTTTATTTCAGTGTAGAACAAAACTAACCAAATAATAATAAACAAATTTAAAAAAAAACCCCACACCACAACTTCAGTTAGCGTGGATTATTTTTTAGTTGTTTTGATTATTT
>JAAGNO010030196.1:42052-52599 GCA_033439905.1 Ceryle rudis | reverse complement strand
ACAAAACTAACCAAATAATAATAAATTAAAAAAAAAAAAAAACAAACCACATCTTCAGTTTGTGTGGATTATTTTTTAGTTGTTTTGATTATTTTTAGGTTCCTTCTTATCCAAACTTCCACTAAGAGTGTCCAGTTGAATATCAAATTAACTAGAGTTGAGAAAACCACATAAGATAGAAAATAGGAAAAGTTAGAGGGAGGAAAAGATATGTTTATGTTTTCTTCAAGGTTGAACTGTCTTGCAATTATCATGCACAAAATAAAGGTGCATGAAAATTTATCTCACACACACACATACTTCCAAAAACTTAGTTGTAATTCACAAGGTTTTGGTTGATGGAAATCTTAAATTTTTGAAGATTTACCTAATTAGTGCATACCTCTAGTTGTCTCTAAAGTTAGATTAGTAATTCAACAACATCAGCTTTACCTATAGCAGTTTAGGGGTTTCAGTATGTGTATACTAGGACTCATAATTTTTACATCAGTTTGTCTGCTTCATAGACTATTCTTCCAGTACTTCATAGAAGGGCAGAAAAATCACTTCCCAGTACACAGATCTTTGTACCCACTTTAATCATTCCTTGAAAGCTCCCGAGACTTGCTCTTGAATCTAGCTAAATGGAAAACCTCCACTTAACAGCTCATTCAGAGAGATGAAATTCTGCCTACAACATGATTGAACACATTCCTGATCAAAAAGTAGCAATCACTGAATACATCAATGAACAATGACATTGGGGAGGGCATTGTTCTTCATTCTGTCCAGTGGACCATGGCAAAACACCTTTTTCATATCAGAGGTTGCTACTGAATGAGTCAGTGTTAGAAAAGCATCTGGTCTTGTACTCTTTTTTTCCCCTATTTTTAAAAAATTATTCAAACCCCCAAATTTTGGCAAGGTTCTGCCTTAGAAGTAGAAAATTAAATTAAAGTCCCATTGCATTTTACATGGCATTAATGTTCCTTAAATGTTGGGAATGATCATCCTGTAGCCATACCTTTGGGCCTCTCTTCAGATGTGTTCACAGGTGGAGTTTCACATGGCATCCTAAATATTTAACCAGGGAGAGGGTTTCTCTCACATTTCTTTAGACCTATAGAATGAATTAATAAATAAAGATACGTAAGTTTGGGTAAACCTTTTAGACACATCCTTAAGACTGTTCTCTGTTATAACATTTGCTATAGTTACACGTTTCAGGATCCAGGGGTTTAAAGAAAACCAAATTGTAATACTTGGTAATTGCAGATGAAGAGGAATTAAAAAAAAAAGCAACACAGAATCCATACACTGATATGGTTCCTGGCTTTGAGAAAAGGCAAATGCAAAGATTGTCAGGAGCTGGCACGTCACACTTATGATGAAAGGCTGAGAGAAATGGGTTTGTTTAGTGATAAAGAAAGATTTCAAGGGGACCTTACTGCTCTCTACAATGACTTAATGGCAGGGCACAGAGAGGATGGAGCCAGACTCTTCACAGATATTCACAGAGATGCTTCTCAGAGTGGAAAGACAGAGAAAATGAATACAAGTTGGTACACATGGGAAATTCTACCTCAATACAAGAACTTTTTTTTTCCCCTAATGTATGGGTGGCTAAAACTGGAAGAGGTCACCCAGAGAGGTTGGTGAGTCTCTACCCTTGGAGATATTCAAAATGTAACTAGACGAGGCGCTCAGCAACCCTTTTTTAGCCCTGCTTTGAGTGAAAGGTTGGATAAGGGAACATCTGGTCATCTCTTTCAAGCTGGTGACTGCGTCTGGTTTTCAAATTTACAATATTTCACTCAAATTAGATGTCCCCTAGTGTTACCATTGAGCACTGTTCATGTCAGAAATAAAGACTGATGGTGTTAAGGTTATAGACAGAGAATAATTTATATGAAAAGAACAAATAGTTTGCATTTGTTAGTTCTGGATCTGCCACATTTCAGGTAATTTATAGGAACTCCACCTTGCTCTGGATTCTTGGCATGGGTATGGGGACACATATGAAATTTAGAAACTTATCTGACTAGATCTAGTCAGTAGCTTTCTGATATAGTATTTTCCACTATGCAGGAAGGTGGAATAAAAATGTCTCTTTTCCATTTCTCGGATAGCATTTCCTGACACTAAGGGATCTTTAAACAGAGTTACACCCCTATGTGTCTCTTGACTTTGTAGACAGAGAAGACAATAAGCCCTAAATTGCAAAAGGTTATCTTGAATACCTAAACTTTTTGTAACCACAAGTTAGTATTTCAAAAGCATAGGGAAATGTGGTGCATAAACATTACAGTATTAGCAGCTCTCATATTTAGCATTGACTCAAAACATAATTAAAAGGTTAAATTTGGCTACTGAAATCTACTACTTCTATTCTCATTTTCAAGTCTGCCAAATTAGAATTGGAGGCAGTTTAGCTCCAATGTAATATCAACTTATAAAAAACATTTTTAAAAAAATGTTTTCACTTTTCGTCTGCAGCCTACTTTTTTTCCTTGGCATAATAGCTTGCTACACATGAATTATGCAGCTCTCATTGGCATATGGAAGGAGGCAATAGTTACCAAAAGATTTAAAACTTCTGGTGCTACAGGTAAAGTATAATTTTAAGGGTTTTTTTATTCTTACTCAAAGAAAGGAAGAAGAAACAACAAGACTAAAAAATACCCACCATATCAGTTTAGTTCAAAGCATGATATTTTAATTTTCTTAGATAGGATTTTAAAATATAGAAAATTAAAAAACAAACAAACAAAAAAACCCCAAACAAACAAACAAACAAAAACCATAAAGACTTTCTTTTCCCCAAGTAACAAAAGGGAAGTAAAAACCAAAACAAAACTTGAAAACATGAGAAGAAAAAAATTAAATAGGAGAAATGGAAATTGCATGAAAACAAAAATGCTTTGCAGCAGATTCCAGATCACATGATCACCTGTTTGCCACTGTAGTGAAATCAATGAAACTACTCCTGTTGACTTTACCAAAGGATTGATCTCTCTCTTTTTGCTATATTGTTTCCCCTCAGCTCCCTTTAGGTCAAAGAACTGACAAGTGACATGATCATTTTTAACCCATTCGCTGGGTTAAAAACTGTCTGGATGGCCATTCACAGAGAATCGTGATTAATGGGGTGAAATCAAGCTGGCTGGTAGTCACCACTGGTGTCCCTCAGGGCTCAGTTTTGGGTCCAGTCTTGTTTGGAATTTTTGTCGATAACCTGGATGTGGGGATTGAGAGCACCCTCAGCAAGTTTGCAGACGACACCAAATTGTGTGGGAGTGTTCATCTGCTCGAGGGCAGGAAGGCTTTACAGAGGGACCTGAAGAAGTTGAATTGATGGGCTGAGGCCAATTGTATGAGGTACAACAAGGCCAGGTGCCGGGTCCTGCATTTCAATCACAACAACCCCAGGCAATGCTACAAGCTTGGGGATAAGTGCCTGGAAAGCTGCCCAGCAGAAAAGGACCTGGGGGTGCTGGTGGACAGCCAGCTTAATACGAGTCAACAGTGTGCCCAGGTGGCCAAGAAGGCCAGCAGGATCCTGGCTTGTATCAGGAATGGTGTGGTCAGCAGGAGAAGGGAAGTTATCGTGCACTTGTACTCAGCACTTGTGAGGCCTCATCTCAAGTGTTGTGTTCAGTTCTGGGCCCCTCATTATAAGTAAGACACTGAGATGCTGGAACATGTTCAGAAGAGAGCTACCAATCTTCTGAGGGGTTTAGAGAACAAGTCATATGAGGAGAGGCTAAGGGAGATGGGTATGTTTAGTTTGGAGAAGAGGAGGCTGAGGGGGGACCTCACTGCCCTCTACAACTACCTGAAAGGAGGTTGTAGAGAGGTGGGGGTTGGCCTCTTCTCCTTAGTAACTACTGACAGAACCAGAGGAAATGGTCTGAAGTTGAGGCAGGGAGGTTTAGATTCGATATTAGGAAGAAATTCTTTACAGAAAGAGTGGTGAGACACTGGAACAGCCTTCCCAGGGAGGTGGCTGAGTCACCATCCCTGGAGGTATTTAAGAAATAGGTAGACCTGGTGCTTCAGGACATGCTCTAGTGGCAGCCACGTAGGGGGTTATTTTGTGGTTTTGATTTCATGTTTGATCAGGGTAGTTAGGTGGGGGTTTTAGGTGGTTTTTTAGTTTGGTTTTTTTTGTTATGGGTATGGTTGGACTCGGTGATCTAGGAGGTCCTTTCCAACCACGAATATTCTGTGATTCTGTCTACAGAAACCTCAGCCATACCAAAAAGTCAGGGTCTGACCCACTAGTGAATTAGCTTGTGTTCATTGCTTTGCGTGACAAAGTTATAAAGAATTTTGAGAGTTACTTTTAATGAAAACATTAACTGTCTTATTAAATTAATATATGCACTGCTGATGCATATTTCCCAGATTGTATATGACATGTATTAAATATATATGTGTAGATATTACGCCTACATTTTTTTATTAGATGATGTAATTGATCAAGTGGGAATATGCTTAGTCATTTTCATGGCCTTTCTGGACATCTTAATCCTCAGAGGTATAAATCAGAGTGGCAGATATACTGGAGGTTTTCAAAGTTTGTCTTCTAAATTATGAGCTGCTCAGCAAAAGCTATGCTGTTGACTGCTTTTGCACAGAATAAATAGTGAGGGGAAAGACCCAAAAAGAACACAAGCTTGAAACTAAGCATATGTGAGTCCACCTACCCTGCTACATTGCTCTCTTTCTCTCTCATGCACACACACATTTGTACACATTGCAGTCTAAGTTTTAGTGCCTTTATTTTATTTTACTTTCCATTAAGGAAGCCTCCAAAAATTCATAGGTGCACAGTGAAAATATCTTTGCACACGATTCTTCCTCTGCTGATTCTTCCCCGCATCACACCTATGAGGGTTTACTTTACAACTTTTAGTGACATATCTAAAAATTGCTTTCACTCCAGTGGCCCTACTTTTATCACTAACTGCTCATTAGTGTGAACAAAGGATTCACAATTGAGTCATTAACAGTTTGGGCAGCCCATGAAGCTTCTCCTAAGCAATGTCATGGAATCTCACACACATGTAGAGTGGCTTACTATGGTAGCAATGGAATAATTTTCTTTACATAGTGGAGACTTAAATGGAACTTCTCTTTAATGCTAGATAATTCTTTTCCCCTCCCCATCAGTTTTCCTGCCATGAGAATTAAGATGATTCACAGTGTAAAAGGGATCTAAATAATCACTGATCATTATTTGAACCAGTGGTATGAAAAAAAAGTAAGAAAGATATTAAAAGGAAAAGCAAAACAAAACAAAAAAACCCCACACAACAACGAAACAAACAAAAAAACCCCAACTAATACAAGCCAGAGCAAGACAAACTTGTCAGATTAAGATAAAACCAGGCAAAATAGAAACAGAACCAGAACTAATCTTAGAAGTGGACTTATAAAATCCCAAGATCTAGTTTGCTATTCTATATCATTCAGAAGAATAAAGCCTCCCATGAAATTAAAGAATAAAAAAAAAAAGGCAAGGCGATTCGACTTAGAGGTCTCCTGTAAGTGAAGGCTCTACTTGCTTTCAAACTTCATGTGAAATCCACAAGTGCAACATAAAGGGAGAAAAGAGGCACGAAGAAAACAAAAGAGCTGATACATTGAGTAATGCTTCTACCACTATCTCATAGTTTCTTTGGGAAAATAGAAAGCTCCAGCTGCAGTAATGAAAACCCTAAGTACAGAAAAAGAACCATTGCTTTTTAAAGCTCTGAGCTGATGGGTGAAGCTGGACCCATAACACACCTATTTATATGCTGTTTAAGTATGCGTCCAGTAATTTTGCCTAGTGCAGTATTATTGTTGCTTGCATTTGAGGCAATCAATCAAAAAATGCAATAAAACATTTGATGAAAGAGCAAGAAATAACCTTTCATGACAACATCTTGGTCATATATGATTTGTTTCCTGAAACTGAAGTCCTAAGTGACAGTTCTGTTCTGGACCTTGTATTTGTTCCGGGGTGTATGTGTGTTGTTGTAATGAGCTGCCTTGGTGTTTATTATATTCTTTGGCATGTCATTATCTTTTTCTGGATTTTTTCCGTCCTCACTTCACATTGCTGTGGGAGTCATTCCTTTAAATCAGACTGCAGTTGCCTGTTGCCAGTGAGTTTGTAACTTACGAAAATGTATTCAAAATCCACTACTTCTTGCCAATAAACAGGAATGGCAATTGAGGGATTTTGAGAAGTGGGATTTCTTCTGGAAACATACAGAATAGACAGGTCAATCTGAAAATAGCATAAAAAGGCAAGACAAAAAATATTTCACATATTTTGAGCGTGAAAAGGGTTCTCATGAACATGTTCAAGAAAAATAAGCATATCACAGGCTAATGATGTGGTATGAAATCTTACATGTCTCATTTCTTGAATTTCATTGAAACATAGCTATGCTATGTACATCCAGCTTTTGCAAAGAGCACTAGGAGCCAGAAAGGTAATACACAGAAATAATTATGAGGCAACCAATTTACAGTTCCGTACTCAGGTACACAAAATATAGAATTTTAACATTAGTTGCTTATATATGGTTATTCTGAAAGTGTAATTCCCAAAGACATTCCAAAATTTGTACAAAAGCATAGCATACAAAATAATGGGGGGTTTTTTAAGGATATCAAAGAAAAATACCACTCAGAGATATAGTAGCAAAATATGGCCCTGCAGTGAACAGAAAGTATGGATATAGGATATTTTAGTGGAAAATAGTATCTTTCTGTTGTTATGTACCAACATTATGGCAAAAATTAAAGAAGATCATAAACCAACCTAACATAACCATGCAAAGAAGTAAATCAGCTCTAAATAAGCCTATACACATGCTTCCATTCTCCCATTCACTCTGCTTGAGCTTTATGTTCAACTGCTGTACAAGGTCTGAACACTTAATTATTTTTGAAAACTTGCTAATAATTAAACGGGAAAAAGATAAGAGAGGATAAAGTGTTAGCAAATGTTTGTTTCTGCCTTTCAGATATGTTAGGCAATGGTAATGAGAGAGTGTAGGAATTTATTTGATTTTCTGGAGAGCAGCAAGATGACCTCTCCTTAGGAGCTTAAGTGGAATGCAGTTACCACTCCACTCCTGGACTGCATCTTTAGTTGTGCATGACTCAGGCAGGATCGTACTCAGTTTAGAAGTCCAGGGACAATGACATAGTCCTTCCTTAGCAACAGAAGAAGGATGTGATAAAGAGCTTTAGAAATGCAAACACATCTTCCCAATCACACAGATGGGAAATTGCTGATGAAACAATTTGCAAAATGTCTCCTTTATGGTTGCAATTGGCTGTAACTGACAGATTTTAAAATTGATATTTAGGGAAGAGCTGCTTGGAAAAGCTGAACCACAGAATTCAGTAGAAACCACAAAGCCAAAGAGAAGTCTGGTTAGTTAGTATTCATGTATGCAGCTAAATTTCAACTTCTCCAGTTCAGGAAGAGCTGCCAGACACATTGAGGGAATCTTGGCATTTGAAATGTTTAAAGTATTATGTTTATTTTCCTTTATGCCCATTCTTAAAACTACAGAAAAGTTTTTCCATTGTACACACTTCATGCTCCATACACCTGTCGTGTACTCGAAAGGCAGTATGAACACTATTACACTATTGGTATTTAGTCTGGGTTAGGTTTCCAAGAATTACACATACCTAATGGAAAGCTGTAACAACACTGTAATGTAGCACAAATGAGGCATGTTTGTGTTCATAAAACTCAAACTACTATTCAATTCTACACTCTGTTTCATAGAGCCAAATTAGTTGTAGAGTACAGATGAAGTGCAGAATAACATCATTTCAAATGGACAGGCACGTTCTGATCAAAAGCCTGTGCATTACATGTAAGCAATAATGAGCACACCACTACCTCTTTATTCTGGATTCAAGCTTCATGTAATCAGAGTTAAATCAAGACTGAAGTCAACCTAGTTTTCTTTTTAAAAAATCATTTTTGTCCCAACTTCTCCAATGTTTCAGTATATATCACAGATGTAATAAGTGTGCTTTGTCAGGTTTGTTTGCTAAAGACCCTTGTATAAGTCAGAAAAAAATTTCTTCAGACTCACTAGTGACTGTGGGTGCTGAGTACACAATTATATCTCCTCTGGGCCGTGGTCCATACTAAATAAAGCACATGTCACTGCCTTGGGGGCCAAAAACTGCTGATACCACAGCCGCCCACATTGCTGCCATAACTGGAGCTGATCCCTGGGAGGGTTGAAAACTAAAATTTACTGCCTGTGGCCAATAAACACTGCATGCTAGTAACTGTAGGAGGAATTCTATTGCTCAGTATTTGTTTAGGTCCAATTGCTGTACCTAAATGTCTTAATTAATTTGGTGTTAGACAACCATAGGACACTTATTTGCAAAAGGAAATGCTGGAAAGGCCTCAAAAATAACAGTAAGCAGATTTACATTTTAATCATATGTGTTAGAAATATTTTTCTGATGAAAATTAACTTAAGTTTAATTAATTTATATCATCAGGAGATGTGGAGCACAGCTGATGATTTTGCAACTCCTGCAGGTAACCCAATTTTGAAGAAATATCTAAAGCAGGGATTTCACCTCAGTTACTGAGAGCAATCTGGCTTAGTTACCGCTCAAATATTACCATCACAGCCAGACAAGGTTGCTGGGTTTCCCTTTTAGAGTGAAGTTTTTCAAATCATCATCTTAAATAAAGATTATAATATCTCCAACTGTGTTAATTTAATGGTAAATTTAATCCTAAATATGCAAAGCAGTGCAATTCTACGGAAAACAAAATCCCTAGAGACTTACCTCAGGTGTCTCTTTTAAAATATTATCATTTGTAATGTTAAAATTGCTAGAAAGTTAGCCTAAATGGACACACAACTAAAAAAATAAAGGTATAAATGCGTGTCTCTATCAAAATACCACCCCAAACCCACACACATATTATACTTTTTGGTGAATTCAAATAGATTAATATATTGAACAGTGTCAGCTTTTGCCATATTATATATTTCAGGAACTGGCTTTTTGACATATTGTTACTTTATATGCTGTTCCTATTCTCATAAGAAAAACAATATGAATGCAAAGAAAGATAAGAAGGTACAACCTCATTAGCCATCTGATCACTGGTCTTGTAAAGCTAAATGAGTAAAATTTTTATTAATTTTGCATTCATTTTTGTGAACTGAGATACTGATGTCTTATTAAACAAAACAAGCGCATGAGCACAGGATGAAGATGTAAAATACCTATATCTATTATTTCATCATGTACTCCTAGGAGCAAATCATCAGCCACTGTTCTACAGAAAACAGTTTTCTGTTACTGGAATTAGCTTATGGCTGATAAACTTTAGAGAATATTTATGCACTGCTTATGTTTCTAGTAATAAAATCTCTTATATTTTAATGGCTTACTAAAGCAGTAAAGTATGCTAAAAGGAAGTTAAGCATCAGCAGAGTAACATATTGGAAAGTTTGAGTCTTCCTCTAGCAGAGTGTACTTCCCTCTGTGAAAATAACAACATCTTTACATCCCAGAAGACCATATTTTATGTCTAAAATATAAATTAATCATGTTATATGCATTGTGTACACAGAATGACATTTGACAACAAATAAAAAGAAAGAATCATGAAAGCAAATAAAGGAAAATGAGAAAAATGACTGATACCTATTTCAGGAAGAAGTGAAAAATATAATAGTGGTTACAACTGATTTTTAAAAATGCTACATTAACCTCTATTAGGGAGACAATGGACAGTCCCAGGCTTACATGAAAAATGCAATCCACCAGACAAACAAACCAGATCCTAGTCCATGTTTTCTCTAATGGATTTCCCCCTGTGAAGCCAGAAATAACGCTTCCTATAAACTCCAAAGTTATTAATTGCAGTCCTGGAGGCAATACATGTACTTACTCAGCAGAAAGAAGCACACTGAAGTAAGAAGAGCTATAGATCTTCTTATGAAGATTATGTGCAGATGAAGTCTCTAGATGCAGTGAGGAGCCAAGATGACAGTAGGATATTGACACCTGAATGAGTGGAGGGTTTATTTGAGAGCAGAGTCTCCAGTGTAAGGGGTAAGAGAATCATCTGAATAAGACTGAATTCAAGACAGAAAGATTGGGATGAAGTTTAGAACTGAAGAGGAGGTCAGGTTAAAAATGGGATCTGAGGAGTAGTAGGGACTGAGTCTGGGAAAAGTTTTGTGGAAGCAGGAGAAAGGTGAAAGTACTGGGGTAGAAGTGGAAGAGCATCCAAACACCTGTGTTTAGTACTACTAAATTTGAGAACAGAAATATCCTAAAATTGTACAGACCATAGAATATTTAGATATATGTTGGGTTCTTTTTATTTACCTTTCTTTCCAAGGAGTTATTTCAGGTAGTACAAACTCAGGGGTTCTCCACTTCAGCACGGACTGATCCAGCTGTGTCATATTTTAGGACACATGGCAATCATATCCCACAGCAACAAATACTTCTGGAAGACAAAAAAAATTTTGCTTGAAAATTCCACACTTCAC
>JAAGNO010030196.1:8887-22199 GCA_033439905.1 Ceryle rudis | reverse complement strand
CTGTTAATGAGATAACTGTATATAAGTAGCCTTCTGATCTCTAATAAACAAAGTTTGCTTTACCAATCATATTGATTTATCGCACCTTCCCTCGCCGCTCCGCAGTGAGACACACAGAATGAGATGGAGATGCTGGTGAAGCCCAATGCCTGCTGCTCAGGACTCTGCTAGTGAAGTGACAGCAAGAACTCCACATTGGGATGCCTTCAAGTAAAAAGCAACACACTAGCTTGTCATGGGCCTTTGAAGGTGTCTGTTCAACCATCCACGCTTGTGAGCTTGAGACTCACTCCAGACTCAGAGCAAAGTTTGCCTCCAGACAATCACAAAAGCAGAACGTTAAACAAGGAAAAGGCATAAAGTCTCAACCAAAATCTAAATGAAAATGAGAGAAAGGGACAAAAGAGAATTTTAGGCAAAACATCCACCAAAAGTCACTGGATATATATACTACAGAGGAAAACAGCAGCCTTAGTTATTGGAGTCCTCCATAGATTAATCTGTTCCCAGTGTCTATGTTTGCCCTCACCAGATACCTGTTAAATAATTGAACAAAAGTAAAATTTAACCTGGAAGAAAATTCAGTGTTCACCTTTTACAGCAGAGACCTTTCCACAATCACACTCCTCAGATATTCTAATTGTAGACTCAGATCAATAACATCAACACAAACCTCAACAGTTTTATTCATTAAAAAGCAACAGGATAAGGCCAAAGGGAAGAGGTAGTATTTATGGTACAAAATGAGCTAAGCAGGGAAGTTCTCTGCAAACATTTATCCTAAGGAAGAGCAAAAAAATAGATTTAGGCTTTTCATTTTTCTTTTTCTCCCCCTTGAAAACAGTAAAGGAATCACTTTCATGTCTGAAAAGTGTTAGCAATATTTGTCAATAGCAATTCTAAAGCTTGTATGTTTGGAAATCCCTTTAGTAACACATTGTTTCCCAATATTTTTACCACATAGATCAATACTGATGAATTTCAATTCTAGTCAGAGATAGTGCAGCCTACAAGCAGATACTGAAGGGGAAATGGCCTCATTCACTAAGCTCTATGAAAAGTCACCCATTAGGTAAACTACCACTACCTTAGCCACAATTTTTAAGGGACTTTAGGATTACCATGGCCAAGGCAGATGTGCTAGACAGAATGGGAGCCAAACTGTTGGTTTTACTGATTCCTTTCAGCTCAAATGGTTAATTTCACAGAAAGTTTATCCTAACAAAAAAGTATTAAACTGTCTTTTTCAATGGTTATCTCTCAGCTCCCTGAAAAACATAAAATCTTTTGGCATTCTGTACTATAATTATTCTGTATACCTCAGAAATAACAAGTTCCGTATTTTCATTCATGGTAATGTAAAAGAAAAGCATAGAAGAATAATGTTCCTTATTGTGCTTGCATGTCAAACAATAAACGTGTACGAACACCAAAATTTATCCTGGTCTTAAGAGTTTTTTATTGCAATACTATTGTGTAGGCTCCTCATCATAAAGTAAGAGACCATTTGCAAGCAAGAATCAGATCCAGAACAAGGCTTGGATTTCAAATGATAGAACATTTTGATAGTGTTTTCATCAGAAAATGTCTTAAACTTTATTTATAAACTTAAAACATATGCCAGCAAGAATATATCACAGCTATTTTACTCCTATAGTATTTTTAGTTTTGGAGATTTGTCAAATATTAATCACTCTTTTTTTTTTTTTTTTGCCTCTCATTCTTTAGGCAAAGTAAGAGAATAATCAAATGAGAGATGAATATAAATGTATAGACTTCTGTTCAGTCCAAAGCAGGAACAGGAGACAGAATGGGCCATAAATAATTTTACCTGTTCCATATTCCATGAAGTTAAATCTGAGTAGCTTGGAATGAGCTGGCTGCAGCTGCCTTTTATGAAACTGCAATATATTTGGTAATTTAGGTCAAAATATCTTCAGGCACAGATTAAATCCAAACACAGGGACATATATCATTTAAGTTTGTCTTTAATCTTCGATATTGCTTCCATGCTTCCATATTATTGCAGTGAAAAAATTTGGAGCCTGTCTGTATAATACCTGTGAAAGACCTTGAGAAAGCCACAATAATAGGAAATTTTATGCTTCAATATTAACTATAAATCAATCCACAGAAGAGAGACACATTTCCAGTATCAAGAAGTGGGCACAAAAGCATGACTTAAGCAGGAACCAAATGAAAAGGATGAAAGTGATAATGGTGCTTCATAATCAACACAGCTGTGCAATAATTTGATCTTCATTATAATGATGCTATTTAGACATGCCCTGCATATTGAAGATTGAGCATAGTACATAATTATTGATTAGTTATAAACCATTTGTATTTTATGTTTATTTCATCTGACAATAATTATCATACAGTTGCACTAATTAATTCATCATCTTTTATTACTAAAGCTGAAAGGTAACTACCACTGAAAAGCAGAAAAGGCATTGAAAAGTAGGAGGCCCTGTAAAGCAACAGCATTATTTGCAGTATAATAATACAATGATGTTCTGTGGTTTTATTTATTTATTTTTATAACATAAATAGATGCAAATTATTTTCTACCTAAATTTACTTGAAATTACCAGTAAATTGCTCCCTAAAGCATGCTGAAGTGAAATTTAGCAAATATGCTGATGAGATGGTTATTGACCTATCATTCAGTGTTAATGTTTTGGTTTTTTTTTTCATGAACGTCTGCATAATCATTGGTCATTTTGGAATATATTCTAAAAACTGTGCAGAATATTCTCTGGCTTTGGCAGCAGAAGTTCTTATGCCACACATCTCATAAAACAGCATATTGAAAACTTTTAGAAAATGAAACTGTATAACATTTTGTGAACAGAAGTTTGTTCCCTATATAGAAATAAGAAAGCTTGCGTTCTCTACTGATGGATGGTTTCATCACCTAGTAATATAATTACTGAGCAGTACTGATATAAAACCACTGCACAGTGCTGCATGGCGCAGACAGCCCTAAACCAGAGCCAAACGAGACAGACACTAGAAAAGTAGACATACATCAGCATGGCATTGCTACTAAGCCTTATCAAGAGACAGAATACACTAAATAGCAATATTCATGTGGTTCTATTTGCAAAATCCAAGCTTGTAACTAAGTGACACTGCAATATTGTGTAGAAGCACAAACTGGCCTACAGCTATGCTGAAGGTACACATAGTACTTGTGAATACAACTAAAAGGGATCAAATAAGGGCTAGATAAAAAATTAGAAGGTATATAGAAGCATTTAAACTTGTCCTCCTTTAACACATACAAAAGATGATGGAAAGACACATGCAAAGAGCCACCTGCTCTTCCAGAGGTGCAGATGACCATTCCTTAGGAGGCATCCACAGATGCCAGTGAAATTAGACATTGCGTGCCCTCTGTTGAGTTCTGTGTAGTGTTGACAAATCAAGAGCAGGCAATGACCTAAAAATTTATGAGCTAAGTTTTATGCTGGGGCATGGTGTCATAAACAGCATGCAGGGTGGAACCCAGAGCTCCTGTATGGGACACCAATGGGGGTGTAGAGAGCAGAGCCATGCACTTGCCATTATTTATTACATAGACTATGTGTATTTAGTTTACATCTTGCTTCTCTGGTGGAGTTGAGATTGTTTTCAAAATGTCAAACACTGTGTAAAAGTTTTCAGTAAAGTTCCTGTACCTTACATGCCTGTTACTGGCTGATGATTGAAACAAACTCCAAAGTTATGTTTATTTTGCCAAATACACCCTTTTGATATTTTATTAATAAATTACAATAGTCAACTGTACCTATCTTTTTATGTGGGACAGATGCACACTGAACTGGAAGACCCTGATTTACTGAAGTGAGGGAAAGGCACTTTAAAACCACTGAGCCTCGTGGCTTATGAGTGATCAGCAAGAACCTGTGGTGGCAAGAAGAAATAAGTTTCATTTTATTATACTTGCACAGTCCTACAAATATTTTCCTATTTTTATGTCAACTTTATTCTTAGCACATCTGTCAGGCAGACTGTGGTGTTCTTAAGCATAGGAAATGAAACAAATTACAAGAATTTTGTATAAAACCTTAACACTCCAGAAACAGCAAGCAATTCTTTTCACGCTTAAATTTGATCTTTAGGGAGCAATAGGATAAACTCTCACAGAACAGCCTGATAACAACAAACAGAACCCTTGAATAAATGGAAATTTGAAGATAAGACTCACAGAAATGCCAGAAATCATGCAGCAAGATGCTACTGAATAAATATCAAAACACTTGATATAGCCTCAGAGCAATATACATTACGACAATTTGCACCTTTAGGGTTTGGTTTTTTGGCATCTTCACATGATTTAAACATATTCCAATGATTGTTATAAGTCCCAGAGTTTTGTTTAATAATATTGTGTTTAGGATATTCAAAGGTATACTTATGGTAGTCCATTTATCGTGGCTGATGATATGCTAGTATTTTCTTAAGCACACACAAAGGCAGTGATGAATAGATTGCTTAGATAAAACAAAGTGTGACTTTATCATTTGTTTCAGCCCTCAGTTGTAAATGATGCTGCACATACATTCACCTCCCTGTCTGCCATTCTTTTCCCTATGAAATTATCCCTGAAAAAAAGCTCCATCTAATAGCTGACACCCATTCATGCTCCGCTGATTTCTCCTTCTCCTCAGGCAGCTCCCTCTTCTCTTTCTTCTTTCTTTCAGCTTCCTTGCTAATGATTTGTCCTGCAAAACTGCTGACATTCCTGCTTTATACCTAGGCACCAGGACACCAATCCCCTCTTGAGAAACAGACAAAGCAGCTGTCCTACACAAATTTCCTAGTTAAACAGGATATTAAGTCCAGGAAGCATTACAGGCCTTTTATACAAGGTGATTTAGGAATTTACTGGTATCAAAGACTGTCCCTGGCTTATCACCTGGACCTGATTTGGTACAGTTGTTATCTTCATGTTTAGTACAAGGTTCAGATAATGTATTGATGTCCCTGTAACTGAGAAAAAGTTCCAAAATGGAAGACAGCTTCTTCCAATAGGGTTAGAAGCTTTGGTTTACGGGGGGGTAAAGGGGGTGGGTGGTAGTCATTCCCTGTTGATTTTCACACTGGGAAACTACCATAGCAACACATGAAATGTCATTCATTAAAAGAGGTACCCAGAGGTTCTACTTTCTAAGCATTTCAAGTAACCATCTTGGTTATTTTTATATCCTGTAGAAAAGTCTTGCTTCATCAAGAACCATGAAAACATAAACACAACATATATGACAGACTAACTGGGTTATTATATTTTTTATATTTGCAGACAATCTAGTTTTGTAGCCAGACTAGGTAGCTAGTGTAATATTAAATACTTTCTTAATTGTGCCAAAAAATGCCAACAAAATTCAGTAAAATGTCTACTAAAAGGGTTTTGCAAATGCTTCAAAATTTTCAGCAGTCCCCTCAGAGATGACATTTTCTGCCTATTTTTGCACCACACTAGAAGAAGCCAGTGGGTCACATCCCCTGCTACACAAATACGATCACCCTGCTGTAGAGGGTTAATGACAATCAAAGAACATTTTAGCATGACTGATAAATTAATTCATCCTTCATGTGATTATAATCAGAAAGTTGATTGTCAATAGCAGAAAGACCACTGGAGAATTCTTACCTGAAATTAGCTTGGCAAAAATAAAACATAGGCAACCATTACAGATTATTTTTCATTAGACACCCTGTCAATAGCTAAAAGATAATTAGATTTAAGGGTGATTCGTTTTTGCTTCAAAACTCTGCCCACGTGAAATAGAACCATGTTGTGCTAAATGCACATGTAAACACATACTAGAAAACAACTAGAGGTGTTCAACATGACAAAGCAGCACATTAATGGGAAGCACATCATGTTATTGACTTCATTTTTACATCTGAAGGCAGAAGAAAAGAGATTCATTGATCCATGCATATTCAAACAAGAAGTTTCTGGCAATCCTTCCCTAAAAGGGAGTCTAAGGGAGCTGTAATTACAAGCTATTTGACACAACTGAAAGCCAACATGCATCATCCTCTAAATTAACTCTCACAGTGCTGTACTGCTCTGTAAAAAAAAAAAACGAACTGGAGTTGGCTGCCTGGAGTGGGGAATTACATCTTCTCTTGACCCTCCTGCAACCTTGGTTTCTCTTGCTAGATACCTTGACATGATTTCAGTGAAAGTGCTGTATATACAAATTTAAACAGTGAAATTTTTCAAACTGGTGATTTGTTTGTTTTATAGTTTACTTAGGGACAATCAAATGAGAAGCTGTTGACATGTTGCAAATTGGGTCACACTTTCTAAGCTATTACTAAATAATCCATAATAGTTAATGACTTGTTTGATGGTTAAATGTCAAGAGGAAAAGGCCAATGAGTTTAATGCTATAACAGATAGGTGTTAACTATATTAGAAAACATTGTTGAAAACTATAATTACCAAGTGAAGTAAACAATAACCAGTTTTCAAAAGAAAAATACCACAGCTGACCTATCTGAGGCAGAATGAGAGACAGGGAATGTATCCAGTCTTACAAATTAAATAAAAATAACTGTCATACAATACAATTAATTTTTTTTGGTTTGCTGCAGCAAATTTCTTTCTATACCTACCAAATAAATGGAAAGCATGGTTACCTTAGTTTTAAAAAATACTCAAGAAAACAACAAAACTAGCTTTATCTTTTCATCTTCCTTCCATTGTTTGACAATATACAATATATCACTGTTTCTAAATGGCATAACTAACCTGGTATAAATTAAAACCTCCTGTGTTAAAACTTTTTGTGGAGTACATTTACCACCAGTATAATTTGGGACAGTATTTAAATACATTAGGACCCTATGAACCCTGGGCTTTGACACTATTTTCTGTGTGTCTCTACACCAAACAAAATATGTGCATATTAATGTGCAGTGCAAAGATAACTAAGGCACTCCTAGCTTAACATTGTTTCTTCTACTGTGTGTGAAAAAGGGCAAAATCAGTTATAAAAAAATGTGTAAGTTGTTCAGAATGCTTATATAACAAAAGCTAATGTTCAATTTACAGAAACAAACGATCATAGAAAGTACTGACAATGATTTATCAAATCTCACTAGGTTTCTGAGTCAGTGACTGATTCCAGTTCCAGCCTCTTCTCAAATACACAAGTTGATGGGAAATGTGATAACAGTGCACGCAGCATAAGGGTGCGGCCAGCTTTAACATCGCCTCTTAGCTGCTACCTTCACAACAGTCAACTTCTTTTGTTCTCCTTTTCCCCAGGAAACTACATGTGTGTGCATCCTTAAAACCTGTGTATAAATAGAAGCAATTCAGCAGGATATTGGGGAAAATTGTGTCTTCACCATCTCCTCACTGAGGGTCATCCAGTAATTACTTTCCGTGGAGATTAAACGTAAAAGTGCTTCAGAGCAAACTAGTCACAGCTTTGTCCTGAAACATGGGGAAGTGCTGTCCAGCAACAAGCCAGTCTGCCCTTTTGCCTTCAGTAAGGTGAGTATGGATTTATTTAAATGCAACTGCAACCAAGTCAGGCCCTCAGGTTCATTAGTGATTAAGAAACAATCAGTGTGCCCTCAGCACAAAATTCTTTAAAAAGAGGGAATGTTAATGTTGGTATTTTACTACAGTTAGAAAGTTAAGCTTGCTATAAATACCTCTGTCAGGTAAACTATTATTGGAAAAATATTGTATTCAAAGAGGAATTGAATAGCATTTATCCTGCTTGTAAGCCTGAGTTTTTAAAAAGTAATTTCATGAAACCTCAAAACATTTTACAAAGTGAGGCTTTATGGAATACAATTTGACTGATACCTGACTTTGATCAGTCAGCACCCTTATGGTCATTGCCTCCATTGTCATGCTACCTTCCCATCTGACAGTCTTTTGAGCTAAACGTTTTCTAAACCATCCAATCTTCAAAGCTAGCTTGCTATTTCAGAATTAAATAGAACATTCATGTTTAATTACACATAAATTTGGTTATTCTGTACTCTGTCAGGGATTCTAAAATAATAACAACTTCTTTCCTTGCTCTCAGGGAGGGAAAAAAACCACAGCCAACCACAAAATTTTCAAATTCCAGTTCCACATGCAAAGGGTATTCTAACAGCTGTGGAGCACTCTCAGGTTCATGGCAACTGCAAGCTGTGTACAGTGGGTTGCAGTATCTGGCTTCATAGGCAAAAGATAAATTCCAGCAGCACTTTCTGCTCCAGTTCTGTGGTGAAAGGTTCACTAATATATTGTAGGGGGAAATATAGTTACAAATAGACACACATGTATATTGCATGTAATAAATAATGAAGACTAGAATCTAGATTAACTTGGTTAAAATTACAAAAAGTAGTTTTTCAGTTTTCTACCTGCAGGACAACACTCTGGATGATGTTAAAGAAATGTCTAGTTTAGCATCTCTGGGCATGAAAAACATGAGGCTTCATCTTCATCAAAGGTATCTAGGTTTAGCAATTTTAAATATAGGGTTCCAAAAAAATTGATTTTTTTTTTTCTCTCATAAAATAGTTCCTTTTTTCTTTGACAAGGTGGTTTTATGAAAATAGAAGTGGTACTGTAATATCATCAGATCACATATTTCAACTTAATAGTTTAGTGAATTTACCTTATCTAGACACAAATAAAAATTGAGCCTAACTTCTGGTCACACTAGAAGATTGTAATATTGAAATTGTCTAAACAAGGAAAAACTTTTTGCAAATTTCAGTGGTTTATTTGCCAGCAATAAAACAAAGACTGGCAAACAATTTTTTTTCTTTTCCAACAAAAAGTCAGCTGCAGTCAAATGTCTTTTGCATCTCAGATGGGTAACTT
This sequence comes from Ceryle rudis, assembly GCA_033439905.1. NCBI lineage: Eukaryota > Metazoa > Chordata > Aves > Coraciiformes > Cerylidae > Ceryle > Ceryle rudis. Next base: position 13,336 of record JAAGNO010030196.1, on the reverse strand, counting down.
ATGTGAAAAGTACAAACTGTCAGGGTTTTACCTTACTTTAGGTTACCATCATTTTTCCTCCACAGCTCAGACCCCACAGAAGATTTTATTCCACACACAAGCAGTATAGACTTCCTTCTCCCTGCCCCTAATTATTCAAGTCCAGATTTCAAGCATCTGGGAAAGTGAATACTACAGCCACAATTTAGATGACCTCTACAATCTAATTTTTCATGACGGAGTAGATTTTGAAGACAACGGGTTTACAATGAATAAATACTCAGCAGTCTGAATAAGGTATCCAGAAATTTTATAAGAGACTCACTTAAAAAAAAAAAAAGGTTACCTTCAAAATTTACACCTCTGTGATGTTTATTTTTTGCCTTTGCTTAATTATTTTTTAAAGTATGTGCTTCTGTGTTTTTAAAACAATGCAGGAATCTCAGATCTTCCTTTACCTCCCTCACATGAATTTGCCAGGGGTATACAACAGCTAAGTGAGAATGCATGAAGGTCTTGTACAATTCTAAAACAGTAGCACAGCTCCCTTTTGCACATCCCTGGCACTAAGAATTAGATTAGTTTTAACATCACTGACAGTGGTTAAGTCTCTATTGCAGGAGGAACTGTTTAAATAACACTGTACAGAAGAGATTTTAATTTTGAATCTTTGAACAAATTGGCTTATAGAGAGAGGGATCAGCACCAATGAATTAAATGAGTATGTACAGAGATGTAATAAGTGCAAGTGTAGCACAACATACTAGCACACTGCAGGACATCCTTCTGACTTTGTCCTTGCATTGTTAGAGCATATTCCTGAGTGGATTGATTCTTGGAGACTCTGACAAGGAGGTCAACCAAGCCATCTTACTATTCTAAAACATGTCCTTACAAATACATTTACACTGTCAGGTTCAGCCTTGCTGAATCCCTTGCTTGAATCAAATTAAATCATTTCAAACATAAGCAGCCATTATCAGGAGTATGTCTGCTTTCTGCTCAGTCTAGCCCCACATTACAGCAGACAGGCATTCAGTGAGTGTTTAATCAAGGAGTGCTTATTAAACTGCAGGTTTGTGCTGTTTCCAGGGAAAATACAAAAATAGAAACATACTCTAGCTGTCAGTCAAGAGAATTATTTTAATGCTGGTACTCTTATTTTTAAAAGTTAGACGCAGTTGAGTCTATGTACACTCTGTGCATAGTCACTATACTTCCGTACCTTACTAACCTTTTACATTACACCACGTTCAGTCTAAACTTCAGTACTCTGCAGTTTAGCTACATTTTTCACTGCCATACACCTACAGCGGCTTCAGTAATCTTGTCCATACAATATTCCACTCTACAGATTATTCTTGTTAACAGAGAAAGGTTGGGGTGGTTGGTTTGTTTTTCTAAGCATTTCTGAACAGCAAGTAAACTCAGAGATGGAATATCACAGGCCTTATGTAGCAGTATCAGGGAACAGGAATAACTCAGCTCTATGCTTTGCTTTTACACTTTGGAGGGAGAAAAGAGAATATTTGTCACTAGAATTAACAAGCATGAGGTAAAAGATTGGACAGAGAAAACTAGGAGAAGCTCTGATGTAGACAGCCAGGAGACATTAGGAGACAAGCCAATTGATGTGAAATAGCTTGCTTCCTTTTTTTCTGTTTCCACCATAAAAAAGATCAAGAAAACGGGCATGACTGAGCCATAACTTGTTCTGCAGTTTGCACCTGAGTAACTGTAATTATCTGCTCTCACACATCCCCACCAGGCAGATTGCGAGGCTGCAGATTAAGCCCCAGGGTGAGATGATCTGCACTTCAGTGGATACAGACTCACTGTATCTGAATATTCCATATGGCCAGTGGTGTGGAAGGACAATCATCAGATCATAGAAGTTTGAAAAGTAAAGAAAAACAAAACAAAACAAACTCAATTTGAAATAATTAGGCAGGGAGGAGTTTACACTATATGCCAAACACTAAAGGACATTTACCATACACCAAAATTAATCTCCAAGGACAATAATGACAGTCAGCTACTTTAATAAAGTAATTTTTTAATAGAAGAATTAATTTAATAGAAGTTCTGATGACTTTTTTATTGAAAATTGTTCCTTGGATCCAATGGAATTTCTGGTCAAAAAAGGAGAAGTACTAAGTGCAAAACAGGAAGGAGATCAGTTTTAAAGGCAATCTTAACAGATGGAGAAGGTCTTGTGTGAGGACCATATTCAGTCCTGTTTAACCTCAGGACTTGAACTCCAGTTTCTTATAGCAGATGAGTGGAGCTGACTAGAGAAAGAAATCCTCTATGGCACAATGTTCAGTCAGCTATGAAATGTCCCTGGCAGGATCAATGCTACCTGCCTCCAGAATGAATAACCTCCTGGTCCCAAACATTCCTGTCTCAGGCACAGGGAGGGTTATGGAAAATTTGGAACAGAGTTAGATTCCCCCTCATACAGACCAGGAGAATTTTCTAAACCACAGAAATGTTCACAGAACAGAAAAATCATTCAGCTCTATCCTCAGTAAGAAACATTTTTTAATCAGAAATTCTTAGAGAAAGCAAAGGCAAAGATAAATTCCAGTTTCAATATAGGTAAAAACTGTAGCTGGGGCCTAAAATCTGATCTACAGTTCTTTTCCTATTGGATGAACATATTTTAAATTATAATCTGGAATACTGACTAATGGTCAGCAAATAATCTGATAAAATAACCTTGGATTGATCAAAACCAGCCTAAATAAATTGTAAAATATTCTCAGAAAACACAAACGTAAACTTGCCTGAAGGAAAAAATCATAATATAATTCACATTGGCTAAATTTCTTGTTCACTTTCAAATTGGCATATCTGAAAACACTCAAGATGTCTCTTTGAAAACATCCATATATTCATCATGTAGCAGTGCCAAATAGAATACAGAAGTATTGTAGCAGCACTATTACAGGCATCTCTTCAAATACCTTGGTTATTTACTTCATCTGAGCCCCAATACCTCCAGCACAAATGGGGAAATAGCCTAATAAAGGACACACAGGAGAAGCCACCATGCCAAAGGGCATGAAGAGGGTGCAAACTTCATTTTCATTCCAAACTAATGAGAAGAAATAACAGGGGGATACAACATCTTAGTATTTATACATGCTCATAAATCCATATCCTTTTACTCAAATCCAGAAGTGCTGAATTATTGCACAGTTCAACATAAAGAATAAAGATGTTTGAAATGATTCATTCTCTATTGAAGATAATAAAATCATCTTTCATTCAATATTTCACCCTACAGTAAACAACAAAACACTATTGAGCCCTTTGGCCTGTGCATTCCTGAAAGAACTAAAACCATGAAAGGACTAGAAATACTAATTTGTAAAACCCATTCTCTTTTTAAAATAAGATTTGGTGGTGTCTGAAGAACAGAGATGAGAGGCAAGTCATGAAATAACTTCTCCATCAATTAAAGTATATTAGGGTAGTGATAAAAATTATTTGCACTTCTTCACAAAACCAGATTTTCACCAGTTACTTTCTTTTCTGTTGCTGGAAAAATCTGTTCTTCCAGTCTTGCCATTCTGCTCTTGGCATGTAGAGACATCACTTCATTCTCATATATACGAATTTCTTATCAGGTGTTCAGCATGTCTAGATAGGTGCTGAAAGTTAAACTGTCTGTTCACTATGCTCCAGCCACCTAACTAAAATTAAAGACCAAACATAATAGAAAGAAAGTTTCTTCAGCAGCAGAATTTCTGAACCCTAGTTTCCCATTGTTTTCCTCTTTGCAGATTCTCTACTATCTAACCATATGCTTGAGCTATTGCTTCCACCTTTCCTCCCTGAGAAAACTAGGGCAAAAATCCAAAGCTCATCAATGACAGAAATACAAATTTGCAAGTACCTTGAGGTCATCCAATGAGATATTTGCATCATCTCATGTGAACATGGGAACCTTCCCCTGGAACTTGTACCAAAGGAAATTCCCTAGACACAGACAGTATCTCCCTCTAGAGCATAACTGTTTTACTTTAGATATCATGCTGTAATTCCTCCTTCAGAGAAAAGGCCTAAATTCTATTCTAGCCCTCTACTGTCCCCCACCACTGATGTGGAGTGCCCCTACCATGACTACAGAGATACAGCTTGGAAGAAAATGAGCAAAGCATGAGGAGGTATTAAGGAGCCACAGAGGAAATAGGAATAAATGAAAAAGGAAAAAAGAAAAAGAAAAAGAAGCCTCAGTACCAAGGGATCTGAACCAGAATACTTTCAAAATATGCAAAGCAATGAAACACTCTGCTCTCTCCTATATGAAGGACTTCCCTCCCATGTTTCTATTTCTAAATTACAGTACTTCCAGGTCTGTATTTAAAAGCCAACTGCTATACAGAAGATAGATTTTTTTATTATTATTATTATTTTTTCTTAGAGTTGTAAATTGTTTAATTGGACACTCAAAAGGCTTTT
>JAAGNO010030194.1:90428-102198 GCA_033439905.1 Ceryle rudis | reverse complement strand
TTTTTTTTTTTTTTTTTTTTTTTTTTTTTTTAAATAGGAAATAGCAATTTAACCCAATCTAATAAACCCTGTGGGATCCAGCTGACTTTTCATAAGCACTTTAATCTGAACATCATCAATTGCTTCTGTTTGTTCTTCATCCGCAGGTAAAACCTGTTAGTTAAAACCAAAACTGAGACACTGAACCCTGGCCCACCTGGGGGACAGTGCTTCAGACCAGAGCCTTGCTAGCTCATGACTCATTATCTAACATCCAGGTTCCCAGCTTGAGCTGTGTTCCATGACAGTGAGTCCTGGAGGCCAGATTTGTGAAAATACCTCTTTCTGTCCATCAGGAATGAGTTAGGGGCTGGTGTAGTGCATCTACAATCTGAAGCAAGCTCAAGAGTCCAATGGCCTAGTGCTCACAGATAGAGTTTCTGAGTGAGCCCATTGAGCATTTCTGTATCTGTTTCTGGTTAATGCACACTTATGGATAATCAACCTGTATAAGTAATGAAGCGTTGGCTTTAAATAGTTCACGCAAATCACCAATTAACAATAATCGTTGGAAAAAATTATTTGTGAAAATTGAGAAGCAGATGAGATATTCTTGCAATTTTACAACAGTTCATATTACATTCACCTATACTGAAACACACGCAGTTTAGCATTATATGCAGGCATTAGTTATGCTGAACATTATATATTTAGTGGTTTATGATGAAATAGTTGGGTAAACAAAACAGTCAAATTCCCATCTTCTAGTCTAGGGTGCGAGTGGGAACAAAGGAGGATGCTCCTGTCAGTCCTTAGAACTTACACTCCTAAACATATTTTTAAAAATACTGGGACTGAACAACTCCTTTATTGGAATTTAATCAGCAAATAAATTGTACTTCTATTAGAAAAAAAACCCTCAGCTATTTCATAAAAACTGAGGTGCTAGAAAAATCTGAAATTGAACAGTTTTGTCTTTGTCATGACAATTTAAGTAACGTAATACATTTCAATAAGGAATGTGAAGATGCAGCTTTTTGATAGCATTGAGCAATAATGTATGTACTCAGTATTAACCTAGGTATTACTGTGTGCTTATTCTTTCAGAATATTATATACTGACTTTGGTACTATGATGGAGGAAATATAATTTCATTTTTAGTTTCATGACTGTGGTTCAGTGAGCACAGTGTTTCCTATTCATACAAACTATTATGGCTGTCTGCATTAGGTTTATATATATAGCAGGTATATAAGCTTTCAAATAATGTGCGTGGATTTCATGGAACACTATCACCCAATGCTTTGAGGAGCACTTTCACTGCATAATATAAATAGTGGAGAACCTTTACTATATTTTTTATTGTTTAGATTTAGCAAATGGAGAAACACTGTGCAAACGCACAGTCTGGGTCAGTCACCAGTACATGAATCCTTTGTTATCTCTAGGGTAGAAGATACCTGATCTTTAAAGTATGAGGATAAAAGGTGTAGAAATTCATTGTCTTCACATTCGGTTTCCTTCCAAACCAAAGAAAATTTGGATCAAAGAGGTCTCTGAAGCAATTAGCAGAGGAAGTAGGAGCCAGCGTTCTTGGAGTGTGGGGTAGAAGGGTATGTGAGAAGAGGTGCACATCATGAATTGCTGCTAGGAAACTCTACTTGGGATGCAGGAGTTTGGGAACAACTACGGTGTAGGGTGTAGTCCCAACACATCCTCACAAATAAGGAGGGAATGGGGCTGAACTGCAAAGTGAAAAAGGTTAGAGGAAGAAACACTAATTTCAAAGGACATTCCTTCTAGGCTTCCAGACATTCCTCCCTTTATCTATCATGGGTAGGCAGCATTTGAGGCGTTGTGCTGCCTTTCTCATATCTCCCCCAGGATATATGAAAAGCTAGATTGCAGCTAAGCTTTATAGCAGTGGTCTACTTTATGCAAAACAACCAGTAATGTTTTTGCAATTAAGTGTAAAAAGCCATTGTATGAGGCATAACTCTTAAGAACTTCTCCTTAAGCCTAAATAATTGATAGCATTCAAGTGAAAACATTTAAAAACCAAAAATGTTACCTTATCACGGGTAAAACATAATTTTAAGTGGTTTTGCATTTCCACTTCATTGCAGCAGTACTTGTTAACAATGAAATAGTATATTCATTTTCTCATCCACACAGATTACCTCCCAAACCATTATTCACTGAAGATGGATGTCACACCCAGCACGTGGATGGTGTATCCAGCCGTTCAGAAAGGTTGTTTATCATTAACTTTTCATTTAACCATAAAACCATTTGACAAATACAAACTCATTATAGCTAGCAGAGCTGAATGGAGGGTTTTTTCTTAATAATTTTTCCTGAGTAATGTAATCAGAGCTCATGCTGATACCTGTCAGGAATAAAACGACTATTACAGCAATGAAGCAGTGCAAGAGGGTAAAAGAAGTACAACAAACTCAGTAAAATAGTCCCACCATAGGTGACTAAAGAATGGGAATCAAGATCATAGACTGGGTCTCACAGAGTCACTGTAGAGTATGGGTCCTGGTGTGTAAGTTCCTCTCAGTCTGTGATGCTGTCTCAGTTCTCCACTATTCCTCGTTCCTTTCCTCTGTTCATGTCTGCTTGTCTCCAAATGTAAAACCAAAAAGAAAAAATTATGGTAAGTGGTAAATATAGCAAAGAGGGGAGGAATGGTAACAAAAGGTTAAAATAACTATCTTCAAGTCTAGAAAACAAAAGAAGAATGAAAAGAAACAATGAAAAATAATGTATTAGCATTGTAAATTACCTCCTAGATCACCGAGTTCAGTCACTGCATACAACCACAAAACTTCCATTCGTTAAAAAATTACTTGAACATACTGGTAGGGAAGCCAGCAGGCTGGAGTGATTTTTGGCTAGGTAGGATCAAATAGTCTGATTACACTGTCTTCAGCAAACATATGAGCTCTATCTACTGCTGCATCAGCAATCTATGTATGTAAATATCAGTTTGCCTTTTTCATTTTCAAGTTGTACGCAGGTCTGCTGTATATACTGGAACTTGTATGTCGCCAGGAGCAAAAGAATGAAGTGAAGCCTTAAAACACTCTTTGCATCTTCTGCTGGATGCTGTGGGAAGCCAGGGCATGGCATTTTAATACTGTGTGATAACTTTGACATGTGCTTAAAGCTGAAAACTGAAGAGATGTACCTAAAGCAGGGAAGACTTTAAATAATAACATGTAGAAATAAAATGTAGTGAAGCAACCTACTTTAAAAGGATTTATAGCAAGAGAGGCAATGCCAAGGGGAGCAATAGTAACAGTAGTGCTCCACCTTTTTAGATATCTAATCACCTGCTCTGTAAAAAAGAAACATTCAGGAATTATGACATAAATTAATTGAAAACAGGAGAAGGGGTGCATCAATTCACAGGAGATGTACTGCTACCTTTTGGATAAGTTCAGGTTTCTCAGCAGAGGTAGACTGTAGGCCTATAACAGTTCCAACAATGTTGAGAACCCTGATATTGTGGGTAGAAAGACAATGTTATTGAACTTCTGTCAGAGACAATATAGAACTGTGAACACAAAAAGTGTAAAGATATGAGCTGTGGGATACAGTGGGAGAAAACAACCTCTCAGAGCCTGGACCTCTTTGATAAGACTTTGAAGCCTTTAAAAAGTATAGACAATCTAAATTCAGGAAAGAAAAGTCTCACAGTCTGGAAAAAGAAAAAAGGTAAATAATTACTTGGGGGAAAGGAGGGGAGGTTAGAATAGCAACAAAATAGTGATGTTATGGTAAGGTAGGCTCTGTCATCTGTGTGCTAAGCAATTCAGTCTATGGTGCAGGTAAACATTCTAAAATGAAACACTGATTTATTAAATATGAAGCAGACTCTTGGCCAGATCAGTAATATTCTGTGCATTGTATTTAAAAACATATTTAACAGTCAGCCATTATATTTAAACCTGTATTTAACAGCAAGGTAGCTAGAGTGTAAAGGAAAGTTCACAGGTTAAGAGATTGCCCAGAGTCAAATGTGGAATATCCATACCCAAGGGCACAAGTTTACTGATCCCAATCCCTGAGTGCCATGCAGTAAAATTCTTTAACTATTTCACAGCAGGGCTGGAATACCCATGTGGAAGAATATCATTCCCTTAAGAGGAATTATTTGGATGCTGACTGAACAAGCATTGTAATGTAGGATTGTTTGTGTCCTGCATGGTATCTGCAAAAAGGTCAGTGTTTTCCAGGAATGACACTTGGATACTGCTTGAGACTGTGGACAGGTGCAGCTAAAAAAACAGTGCTTGCCTTTAGCCAAGGGAGTCTGGGCAAATCAGGAAAGCCGTAGGTGTCCATATCACATCTAATCCATGTTTTAATTCACAGGTTGCAAAATACCTTATAGTGTGTCATCCCAACCTGTTACAGGCCTTGAAATTGTCCGTTGTAATTAATTTTGAAACCTGTAAGGTGAAAGGGCTGCTAATATGTGAGGGGTAATTTTTTTACTGATGAATTTTATGGATTGCAGAGGGAGGGAAATTGATTTTTTCTGCCGAATTAAGTATTGATTTAAAAGTAGCTTTCTATGCTACCTACTTTGGGGTCATGGGCTACTATGTCAGTGGATTTTGTAGATTGCTTGCTGTGTTTTCCTATTTCAATAAAATCTTCTGGCATGGACACAGGTTTCACTTTCATTACAATTGGTTGGACACCAGCAAGTGGTTCAGTGATCATAGAAGTTCATGACAACCATAACCTTTCTGAACAGCCTAACAAAGCAGTGCAGCACTGTGTAAAAAATCCTGTAGCAAGCCCTGAATGCACCACTAGAGAAAATTGAACTGCCTAAACAGAAAATAGGGTAAGAAGAGTTACTGTGGTATCTGGTGTATATGCTCAGTGTTTTGCTGTCTAGCCACATATTTGGACATTTACAAGGATGTAACATAAAGGAGGATTTTTCACCTTAGTTGGTGACAAAAGTAGTTGCACCTAATGGAGCTGTCACAACTATGGGTAGACTGCATCAGCAGTGGCTTAAAGGAATGCCTTAATGAGATCTTGGAATAGCACTTCTTTATAAAACAAAACTCCTGTGCTTGTACCTCATACCGTGCAGATATCTGGGATGTTCAATACACTGTTCTATAATATATAGGGGACATTATATGTGCTGATATCAGGCCCAGCACAGACTATTCTGCGTCACTGGGTGTCCTACATCAATTTACCATTTGATAATTTTCTCGCTGCCTCTCTGTACTCTTTATCCCCTTCCAGTTTGCATCTTCCATTTCTTCAGACAGTCTTTCAGCATTTCTGTATTTCTTTGTATTTTAGACATGAAGTCATTTTATTTTTACTTCTTTCTGCACTGACCTTGTGTCATTCATTAGCGGACAGTGTCATCATCAAGTCCCTGAAGGGCTTACAGTGAGAGAATGTAAATGTCAGACATGAATTCTCCCAAAGTGGTTCTATACAAAAAGGCCAAAGTTTGTACATTTTTTTTTTTTCATTTTTGGTATGTTGTCTGGGCTCAGCTCTGAGACCAGCTGTGAGGAGAGAGAGAATATCTACAAATGCAACCACAAAGATAAGGTTGTGTTTTTTAATCTGGTCCCTTTGGAATAGAAACTACCAGTGAGTAGCAATCTTCCTTCACGTAGTACTGGCAAGGGGTGCTTTCAGGTGTTTCTTCTGCTACCTAATGTATCAGTTACCACCCAATGTATCAATTGTTCAAAACCAAAAATGTGGCAAAACTGTAAGTTTCTGAAGTAGAAAAACAGGCTGCAAATGTGAATTTCTCCAAGTTGCATCAGAAAGTCTTCAGAAGCCTGATGAGAACATAAAATATAACTGAAAAAGAATTGACCATGCCCACCATGGACTCTAAATATTTTTGTGACCGTGTACTAAGTACTTGACCAGAATTCCTACTACATTCCCCTACACAGAGAAGAGGAGTAAATAAACTGCATTAGTATTTGCTGATTGAGTGGTGTTTGCAAATTATATGGAAATTCAAAGAAAAAAATGGGAAGCCTAGCAGAAAGCAAAGGCTGTGTCCTCATGGGACAGGATCTATATGAACACATTAGTAGGGAAGATACAGACTCCTGGTTGCTTTCTAAATAGATGTGTTTTATTCAGTAAAAGAAGCCATATAATTTACAGACTAAGAAACAACTTCATTTTGATAAAACTTTTCTTAGCCTGTAAGCAGAATAACTCCAAAATGTTTTGCTTATGAAGATTGTTACAATCTGCAGTAAAAAAAATATATGTTGAACTGAATTTATAAACTCATGGATACGGACATACCAAACAATCACACCTTCAAATCTTCTGTATGTGAACACATATACACTACAGGTTTTTCATGCTTCAGGAAATAATAATCAAATGGTTTTTCCTGACTAGAAGAACTAGGAGGCATCAAAAATAACTTCCCCATGGCCTATCTTTTTAATAGCTACTACAAAATTGCCATATATTTAATTAATATGCATTTGATAAACAGATCAAAGTGGGAATGCTCCAGCCATCAGCTTGGCTGTAGCAGTGCCTAAAAAAATCCTCTTTTGCATTCTGTGTCAAAAAGGATATTGGAATAATATTTCTCCAAGCAACTGAAGGTTCTAGTATCCATCTGATTTAGTAAGGTAGTATTTGCAAGCTTAGCTGTTAAATTTAACACTATCAGGTATACCTTCTGCTATGTATATTTGTCATTAATAAATGTGTTTTGATGGTTTTGTTTCTCTAGGAAACTAGGAAATGTTTAGTGCACACAAACAAAATTCAAGGTGTTTTTGTACTATCAGTCTCTGCTTCAGAAAATGCTGAAATTTGTCTTAAGTAGAAAAACAGTGAAGATCATTTCATTAAAAAAACCTGCCATAGGAGGTGTGTCATTTGTTTTGAGAGTCGTTTAGGCTGAAAATGGGTACTGTAATAAAAATTCAGGGAAACAAAGGAAAACCTACATGGACAACTCATTTAAAGGCTGTGATGATTTTATGTTTAAAATTAAGGTAATATACATCTAAAGTGTAGTATTCTGAGAAAATTGTTCTTTTATTCACTTTAGATTTGGCTTCTTTAGACTTTTAATGTATTTTTAATGAGTGTTGAGCTATATACTGAAATGAATGAGTAGGCTACATGTGGCTTGATGGAATTCAGAGGAGGATTCCCAACAAATAACAGAGTTTGAAGGAATAAATGCTAAGAGGAAAATTTCTTATCTCTGCTGGTTCCTGGTAACAGTCATTACAGTGTCTCTGGCCCATGGGTCCATTCTATATAAAATACTGAACTTATACTCATCAACCTGTAGATATTAATGCAAGTGCATACTGTAGAATACCCAAATCATGAAGTGTTACTTATAATTGAAAGAATTTAATGTCATTTTAATATTCCAAATGAATACTCTCCCAAATTCAAATGTAATTTATATGTATATAAGAGTTTATGAGTGTTTCCTTCCATAATTCTGTATAATATTGACAGCCAGGAAACAAAAAGGGTACTGTATGACTTGTATGACAAATGCAGCTGCCTGCCGTGTTTCAACTGAAAACACAACTATTACCACTCTATAAAACTGAAAATTATTACAATTAATTCATTACTTCAGACCAACAAATAACTGAGGAATTTGCAAAATACATCTGTGTTCTGTGAAGAGGAAAAGAATTTGGTAGGCAGTAATTGCTATGAATTAATCACTTGGCTTTAATGCTAAGTATGATCTTGTGATGCAGCATGTAAATATGAGCTCTAGTCAATACACAGACAATGAACAGGCTTCAGAAGGGACATGTCTCTTGTCCAGACTTTCCAGAGAATAGCAATCAAGTCTTTTTAAGCCTCACCTCTCAATGGAAGGAGCAGTTAGGTTCGTGCTGTTAGGTTATGCATGCTGTTAGGTTCATGCATGCTCATGTTAGTTAGGTTTGTTGGAAGCACAGACTTAAGTGGTGCCACCAGTATATCCTGCAGAAGTCTCTCACTCTTTTTGGGCCAGTGGGAGTAACAAGTCGAAGATTTCTGGCACCATATAAAGCACAGCAGATATGTGTATATATGTGTGTAGGTACATATATATATATAATGGAGACCTTTCCTAATAGAACATTTTTGTTAAAATATATGCTAAAATATTATATATTTTCCTTCTACTGTTTTTTTGTGACATTAGGAATTATACAATGTTTTCCTTTCTAATTCCTCCACTTTCTTCCTGCTCATTAAAAATTGTGAGGGAGTTTCGGTACACCTAATATTCCAGAGGTTGCTAGCAAGCAAGTCAGGCTTAGTTGCATACAGCACAGATCAAACTGTATTTAATTGTTAATGTAGCCCAGTCCCGACCCATTGTGTCTGTGCTGTCAGACTGAACAGGCCTGTCTTAATAGCTCAAGAGGCTGAGAGAGTGAGAATCGGCTTCATAAAACTCCACCCAAATAAGAAAATCAGTCCTCGATGAACAGTGAGTACAGACCATCAGAAACCATTTCTCTTGATGGAGAAATGTGTTTTTGAAGGTCAGCCGTTAAGTTTTTGAAAGGCAACTATCAGAGGTCATTTTAGCCTCAGTTGATTATCTCTTAGGCTTTAGCTGAGCCTGAAAAAGTCTCATATGTACAGCTGTGGTCTGCAGAATGAAGGTTGTTTATCATAGAAGTTGAAGAAAAGAGACCAAATCAAAGTCCACAAAAAGTAGAGCCCTTCCTTTTAGGACAGCATACTTACCAGTGTACTGAAAGCCAGGGATTGTTTCACATTGTGTGACACTTGTGCTCCCTCATCTATGTGAAACCAAACCAGAATGCATGTTTGTTATGCAATTTCTGCTCTTTTTGTGAGGAATGCTGGATTTGTGTATCTAAAATACTCAGTCCATCCCCAGGAAGATAAGATGATCAGCAATTTGAAAAAAAAAAAAAAAAAGGAACCAGCAAGAGCATATAGAAGCTGCTCTCCTAGTCAAAAAGGCGTTAGCAGCACAACCTTATGTTTGTGATTTGGTTTGGAGCCACCAAACAAAGATGAAGCAAAAGCTCACAGAGACATTTCGTGGCATTTTGTCTCATTTCTTTCTGTATCTGTTAATGAGTACAGCAGTCTCATATCACAACCCTCCTTTACAGTCAAGGTTGCGGTCCTAATTTCATCCATCTCATCTGTAGCTTAATGCTCATGGTGTCTCAAGGCAAGTGGTCTGCAGTATCACTAAGACTTCTGCTCAGATACCAGAATGACTCCTAAACAACAGCCCAATCATAGAATCACAGAATTGTTTAGGTTGGAAAAGACCTTTAAGATCACGCAGTCCGATTTCCCTCATTTGTTGAATAAACTGGAATTTTCTTTGGGGAGCTATTGCTCCTCATTTATAAAGAAAAACATCAGCTATTATGGTAATAAGACAGAAAGCCTCATTAATTACAGCACACAATAAAGAATAGAGTGTAAAAAAGCCAAGCAGATGGTGTGTTATAAACAGACTTTTTATACGGTAACCTTCATAGTAGGTAATGCTGTAGGTAAGACTGCAACTTAACTTCTATTAGAACATTTTTATTTCTATGTTTAGAACATAAATGTTTTTCCAGCTATGTTCTTTGCTGAAAGTTTATTTGTTCTGGAAAGCACGAGAAAAACAAAAAGCAATACAATTGCTTTCTAATTACAGAGATTATAGGGTAGGGAAGAAGGTGATATGCTGTAATTTTTTTACTGTTTTCCCTCTGCAGTTTTGAAACATACTGTAAAGAAAAATATGCTAAAAAAGATGAAACCTTTTAGGGAGAAATTTGGTGGTTAGCAGAGACAAAAACAGGGGCAGATGTAACGCTCTATTTTGGGAGGGTGGGGTTGGGAGAGAGGAGTCCCAGAGATCACTGCATAAAAGCAGGAGCCTTTGAGGTACCATTTTCCCCAAAGGAATAGAAGAGGGTGATAAAATGCTGCTATATGTTAGTGGCAGTTTTAAGAGACAAACCCAGTAAAGATTCTTCCATCCATATCCAGCATTCCTGTATGTCTGCAAAATTAAAATGTAAAATGCCAGTTTCCCTTGCAAGCATCCAGAAAATATCTGTAATACAGACCTATAAAATACTTGATTAGAGAAATGATACCCATACAATTTTACTTACCATAAAACAAGCAAAACTAACTCTGTGTGGTTTAAGAACTCAATTCTTAACACAATAACTTACTAGCAGGATTTATTTTGATGAATCAAATGAATGCTAAGAAAAAGCTTCTCTCTGCTTCAGTGCAATAATGTGAGACTATTGCTCATATTTGCTGGGTAACTTAACTGACCAGCCCCAGGAATGACAGATGCTCAGATAAAATACTTTGCATCCACACCTACAGTCTTTGTAGGCTGTCTAAACTCATCCTGTGTGTAAATCCCATCTGCCTTTGCAGACACTGCAGTGGGACCAACCTCTAGCCTTCTTTTTTTGTCCAGTATGCTATGACTTCAGTAGGCTAACAGAGGATAACTGAAGGACTGGTTTCTGCTGATAGCTGAGGAGGATCTGTGAAAGAAGGAGGTCTTGGTTACTGGGCAGCTTTGATTCAATTAGCCTGATAACTCTAAGGCCGTATTTGGGAGCTTTTGTTTTAAGCTTTATTAAGAACATGGACTTTTTGCTTAGGGACAGTGTGTTTAAAGTAGTTTCTGTTCAATCTTCTAATATTATTCAACCAATTAGTCTTTATTAGATTGTTCTTGAAATAATGTGTATAACTGTAGCTATTCACAGTGTACACTCCTGGTTCTTTCAGCTGTGACCTTTCTACTGCCTTAGTGACAAACATATTACACTTTAACTTTATTGTTAATGAAAATCTAAGATTCATGGCAATACACTGACATTCCATCACTTTTTTTTCTTCCCGATGTAACTGGCAAATAATTCCAGTTTATTTTTAGTCTGGACATTCAATGGCAAAAGAACAACAATCAAATAGTCTTTATTAAAAAAACCAAACCAAACCAAAAAACAACAAACGGAAAAAAGGGAACATATTAAGAAAATAGTTCTGTGCTCAAGCAACTGTTACTTCAATTCTGAACTGTACAATCAGGTGGAATTGGAGAAATTAATTTTATTCAACCTTCCGGGCTGGCACATGTTTTCAAAGTAAGAAGCTCAGATTCCTTATACTCCAGCCAATTTCTTATCTTAAGCTTTTTTGTTTATTATCTCTGAAATTGTGGTACCCCTGTATAAATATCCAGTGTATGGTAGTATGTACAGAGTATATTCCGAGTGATGTTGGGTTTGTGGCAGTTTTTCTGAGGTTTGGGGTTATTCACTGATAATCAGAACTCTGTTTAAATATAATGTTTAGAAGTTCTCATAACTGGACCTCAGTCTTACATGGCATAGTAAATGAAGCTGAGTCCGTATGAATACGTAAGTACATGTATTCCTAACTGATCTGATATGTTAAGCGTGCTGAAAAATGGAAGGGAGACATCAGCATTATAGAAGATGATGGTGTAGCAACATTTAAGTTGACAAAGGGGGTAAATTTGGGGGGGGGGGGGGGGGCAGAAACACAAAAAAGGGCTTCTTGGAAATGGGGGACCCCTTTTGGTTTTGTGGTTGTGTGTTTTCCCCCTGTTTTATTTTGTCCCTTTGAGAAGGAGTTGGTGTTCCCCTCAACAAAAGACTTGAGGGCTGGTTGTTAACCCTGCCTCAAGAGCTGGCCTAACTGAATTATTAATGAAAATGGAAAGGTACA